>PVIJ01003439.1:0-39418 GCA_004024925.1 Scalopus aquaticus
ACCGAGAACGGCGAGTTCCGAAACACCGCGGACCACTAGCCCACCCAGCATCAGACCTTCTCCCTCCCCATGCACCCCACCCCGGAACAGCACCAAACCACCAGGACTGGACTTCACCGAGGGACAGCGGGATTGCCTCCCTGAAAGCCTCCTTGGGGGGCACCAGTCCCCCACCCCCACTGCACCATTTCCAGGCGGGAGAATGGGGACCCTTAGTTGCCCTCTTTTCCTTCCCGTTGGGGTGCTGCCCCCTGTGACCCCCAGGGACCCTTGCCCCAGGACACCACCTACCCCACACAGACCCCTTCACTCCGGGGTGCTATCCCCATCCTCTGCCTCATCGTTCCCCTGAGCACTGGGGGACAGACCCTCGCCCCCACCCTGGGGGTGTGGCACCTCCAAACTTTCAACTTCAGGGTGATTTTTTAGCAGTAACCAGAGCTGACAATCTAACTCCCCTCCACCGCCCCATTTTGGCCTCCCCTGTCCCCCTTGTTATGGGGAGGGGACCCCAGGTGAGGGGGCCCTATTACCCCTTGATTTCTCAGGAGCGTCTGGGGGGGCTCAGCACGCACAAACTCCTTCTCCTCCTACCACTCTTAAATTTATGCCCTCCCCACCCAGAACCCAGATGGGGTGGAGGGGCCACCGGGGCAGGGAGGGGGCGGCAAGGGAGGAATGGGAGTTGTCTCCCCTTCTTCCCACACCTGATCTGCTCTTGGCTGGTCCCAGAGCGGGGTGAGGGGGCTTATGCCCCCCCCTCCCCCAGTGTGTTGGGTGGGGTGGAACTGAGGTTAGGGTGAGGGGTTAGGGTCTAAGAGGGTGTGTGTGTTGGAGAGGACAGACTAGTCGATCTGCGCTCCGGACACACACAGCCCCTCCTGCCCCTCCCCTCTCTCTTGGTCTCTGCTCCCAGGGGGAGGGGGGAATTTACTCTAGGAAAAGCCATGTCTCTCTCCCCCAGGGTGGGGGGACCTGTGTTGGAGGAGGGATGTTGGGGGCCCCCTTCCATGACTCTGTTCCCTGGGGGAGGTAGGACAGGGCTGGGCTTCCCTCTCATCCTCCCCCCCCCCACCCCCAATCTCCCTCCACCTCCCTCCTTCCCGCCAGCTCCACAATTTTTTTCGGTGTTTCTCTGTACATAGCTCTCTGGCGGGATAGGGGAGGTAGGATGGATGGGGTTTGGGGTGGGTAGGTCATGGGAGGGGAGAAACCCCTCCTTGGAACCCCCTCTTCCCTGACTGCTGTCCCCTACCCAGCCATGCCCCCTCTCCCTTCTTGCGTTTGGTATTGAGATTCTTCCCAGACTCCACCCTTCTTTCTTTTGTATGGACAGTTCCCCTTCAGTCCCATCCCCCTACACACATACACCCAGCCGGGGCCAACTTTATACTTATATAAAAGTTGTAAATATGTGAAATTTTATCCCTGTGCCCTTTCCTTGCTTTCCCAACCTCAGGCCCTATCCCGGGACCCCCCTTTCCTCCTCTCTTTGGCTGTTGTAATTATCTGGGGTTTGTACTGTACATATCCGGGGTGTGTGTGTGTGGGCTGGGGGCAACCCCTCTGTACAGAGCTTCCTGGCCCTTCCTCCCCACCCCACGGTTCCTTCCCCACCCACAACCCTAAGAGTAGGGAGAATATCTCCCTACCTGTTTTATTTTGTTTTCTCGTTCTCCCTCCCCACCCGACCCCCAGCCGTCTCAATCCTCCATCAGTGTCCCGTTTTCTCCACTCCCAGCCCCATTTCCTTTTTTTCTGGAGTGTGTGGTGAAACAGAAAACTCATGTTTAATAAACGGAGATTGTTCTTTTATTGCTGTGGTGACTTTCCTCGGCTGGGACCAGTAGGGTGATAGGATCTGCTTGCCAGGGAGAAACTGTCTCCTAGAATATCACCCACCCACTCAGGGAGATTCCTTCTGTCTGAGCGCGGGGATTCTGCACTGGCCAAACTCAGCCAGTCTAGCTCTCCCCTCGTCACCGTCAGTGCTCCACTTACCCAAAAGGAGTAGCGCCCCAGGAAAGGCAGCATTACCTGGTAAGACCCCAAACACCTACTTTAAATAACTTGTTTAAATGCTGGTTAAAGTGCTCCCGTGCGGAAGGGAGAGAGCTGGCTCCTCAGCAAACCTGGGTTCCAATCCCAGGGCTACCACTTAGCAGCCTCGGTTTCCCGGAAGGAGAGCGAGGAGCACACCTAGCTGCAGGCCGGCGGGGCGGGGGTACGAGGTGATGTGGGCGAAGCCTAGCCCCACACACAGCAGGCGCCCCTCAGCCTCCGCAGCAGCTCTCCGAACCCAACACCTGCCGCGGGGCCAGGGCGGCGGCCTCCCGCCAGCACCGCCTCTCGCCCGCGCAGCCAATCGACGCGAGGCTTGTAGACCGGCGCCCTCCGATTGGCTGCGGCCAAGCCCTCCCTGCGTCGGTGTCCGGCGGGGAGGCGGTGGCTTCCGGCCGGGGGACTGCGCGGCCGCTGCAGAGGCGCTCCGGGGGCTGTGCCGCGTGTGTCCCGGCGAGGGTGTGGTGGTGGAAGGGCAGCCCGCCGGCACTCGCGGTCTCCGGCGCCCGCGGCTTCCCAGCGCCCGGGCTTGGTGGGCGCTGTGAGGGCGACGAGCGGCGGGCAGGAGCCGTCCCGGGCGGGAGAGGTCGGGCTCGTGGCTGCAGGACCTCTTCACCTTCTTCCTCTGGACCTGGAAGTCAACACCCCGGTTGGTGTGTTGTGTGGTTGGTTGTTTTGTTTTCTTAGTCGGGGAGCGCGCGGGACTGATCTGCAAAGACCACCACTGACGGAAAAGTTTCCACATTCCGGGGCTAGGGGAGGCGGGTGTTGTTTGAGAGACCCAGTTCTCTTAATCCAGGGCTCCTGTGACAACCCCCCCCCCATCTCTTTCCTCCACAGCCTTCATTCCGCGTGGGGTCTGCCCCCCGCCCCTCATCTCCACTCGATCCTCCGGGATCCCTCTCTTTCGGAGGAGGCCATGGATACCTCGACGCCTTTGCCTCCCGTAACCCCCTCCCCTATCGGCAATCCAGCCCCGCGGACAATCCAGATCGAGTTCCCTCAGCACAGCTCGTTGCTTCTGGAGTCCCTGAACCGCCACAGGCTGGAGGGAAAGTTCTGTGATGTGTCCCTCCTGGTACAGGGCCGCGAACTTAGGGCTCACAAAGCAGTGTTGGCTGCTGCCTCTCCTTACTTCCATGACAAACTTCTTCTGGGAGATGCTCCACGTCTCACTCTGCCCAGTGTCATTGAAGCTGACGCCTTCGAGGGGTTGCTCCAGCTTATTTATTCAGGGCACCTCCGCCTGCCACTGGATGCTCTCCCTGCTCACCTCCTTGTGGCCAGTGGCCTCCAGATGTGGCAAGTAGTAGATCAGTGCTCAGAGATTCTCAGAGAACTGGAAAATGCAGGTGGTGGAATTTCAACCCGTGGAGCAACACTTCTTTCCACCACAACTTCTGCAGGAGGCTGGTGCATTCGCTCCTCCCCTTTCCAGATCCCAGGGCAGGCTCCTGCTTCTACTGAGAACCCAGCTGTAGGGGAGGGCAGCGACCTGGGAGAGGTTTTACAGATTCAAGTTGAGGAAGAAGAGGAGGAGGAGGAGGAAGAAGAAGAAGATGAGGAAGAGGACCAGGGGTCAGCAGCACTCTCTCAGACTCCTCAACCGCAGAGAGTATCAGGGGGTCTTCCCCACCCTCATGGGTCCCACCCACTGCCCATGTCTACCACTCCCCACAGGCTTCCAGAAGGTGAAAGTGCACCCCTTGAGCCGCCGCCTCCTACACTGACCCCCAAAATCTTCTACATTAAGCAGGAACCCTTTGAGCCTAAGGAGGACATGGCAGGAGGTGAAACTCAGTCTGGAGGTTCAAAGGAGGAGACCAAAGTGTTTCCTGGAGGGGATACAGAAGGAAATGGAGAGCTAGGGTTCTTACTGCCGTCAGGTGCAGGGACCACCTCTGGGGGAGGTGGGCCATCCTGGAAACCAGTGGATCTTCATGGAAATGAAATTCTGTCAGGGGGTGGAGGACCTGGGGGCGGGGGGCAGGCTGTACATGGACCTGTGAAACTAGGGGGCACACCCCCTGCAGATGGAAAACGCTTTGGTTGCTTGTGTGGGAAGCGGTTTGCAGTGAAGCCAAAGCGAGATCGGCATATCATGCTGACCTTCAGCCTTCGGCCATTTGGCTGTGGTATCTGCAACAAGCGCTTCAAGCTGAAGCACCACCTGACAGAGCATATGAAGACCCATGCTGGAGCCCTACATGCTTGTCCCCACTGTGGTCGTCGGTTCCGAGTCCATGCCTGTTTCCTTCGCCACCGGGACCTATGCAAGGGCCAGGGCTGGGCCACTGCTCACTGGACTTATAAATGAAGGTTTAGCCCATACACTAACTTCTGGACAAGCGAACCACTGTGGCTAATGGGTATATACCTTTCACTACATGTCACCCCAATCTTGGATACTGTGATCAGGCCAAGAGGACAGATGTGTGATGAACCTCTTGTTCTGGGCATGGGGCTCAACTAAGTAGATTTGGAAACTCAGATTTCTGATCTCGCCGCAGGTTTTGCCCACTACCCAGCAGGAAAGTGGTTTACAGAATATAGGTAAATTGATCATTTGCCCATAATAGATCTTTTCGTATAAGAAACTGAATTTCAGATTAGAAGTTTATTTGGTGAGAGAAGAGTTAGAGCCAAAAGACGTAATGGCAGATGTTTCATTTAGTCTCCGCGAGGAGTTAAAGGAGCTGGTCTCCATCTAGGGGTGTGTTTAATTTAGCATTTTAATAATTCAGAGACTAAGCTGTAAGTTCTCTGCTCCCTCACCACTGAAATGGTGTGAGCAGTGTTCTTTCTATGTCATTTTCTTTTGTTGTATTTTTCCAAATCCCTCCCATTCTAACTTGACTTCACCGGTAGCTACCTTCCTGACACCTTTACATTTCATGTTGTAGTTGAGCACTTTAACAAATTGGACATTCCATGTGTCATTCCTAGGACCCTCTTACTAGAGGGTATCCCCCCTACAGCCTGTGCCTCTTGTCTAACTTTGACCACCACTGATCACTCGTGTTGATCATAGTGACTGGAAAGCAACCAGTGAACTCAGGAGATGGCCACTGACCTCGATGCTCTCAGGGTAGACCACTGCTCTGAGTGCGTGGCTGTGGTCAGAGGAACTCAGGGCTGAGGCAGCACATGTTATGCAGTGGGATCCAAACCCCCCCCCCCATCCACACGATCGGGATAGCCCCTTGTTGAGAGGTGAAGAGTAGATAATGGAACAGAGAAATTGTTGCAGGTTACTTGACTTCTTTAAATAAACTTTGCCTTGAAATCTAAGCTGACAATGGATTGGATTGAGTAATTTGTGTGGGAGAGACAATGTCAGAACAGAGCTGCAAAGAATTGGGTTGTATTGCTAGGGGAAGAGTGGGATGGTGTCACCCTGGTGCAAATAACACTGTTCTGGACATCAGTGGGCCAGTTTCTGGGCCCTGACCTTTCACTAAATAACCTCAGTTCAGGGTCTGAAATGTTACTTTTTTTTTTTTAATCTTGGTGCAATGCATCTACTAGTTCTCTTTTTTTATTTTCTGGGGTTGGTTTACATGATCTTTACCTATAGCACTACTAACTTCATGTTTATATATTATGTTTGGTTATTGGTTTATTCTACAAATGTTTAGTGCATAGCACTACACTAAATGCTGCTTTGTACTCTGCCCTCTAAAGAATTCACAGCTACTGGCAAAGTTACAGCTACTAGTAACAGATAAATGTGGTGTAAATCCTTGATAGTATAAGCTGCTGTAGTGGCACAAAGGAAATCAAGCAAAGCCTCCCATTATAGGATAGCTGAGCTGGAGTGGAGATGTTCAACATAGGAGTTGAAGTCAAAACTATAGGGCTGGGGGTGTTAGCCTTTCCAAAGTCTCTTCCTAAAAGGTACCAGCTATTCTTACCTACAAGGAACTGAAAAGTGTGACTTTATGACTGAAAAGGTGAATTCTAGCTGGATTTTGTTAGTCTCTCAAAAATATGCCAGAGTCCTATTCCTGTGGTAAGGAGCATATAGAAAAGGTAATCAGGAGAGGCTGCCAATTTTGGTCCTTTATGGTCCCACCCACCTGCCATTTTTGACACATTCTGTAGGTGGTTGTATTCATTGGCCAGGATCCTTCGGTTGCAAGCAACGGAAGCTGGCTCTGACTAACCTTATTAAAACAGGAACCTATGGAAGGATGTGGCCAGACTCCTGGAATGAAGGACCAGCCTTTGGAAGGACAAGACCTGAGTAAGTCTCAGGGTTTCAAGAAGCAGAGGTTCCTAGGGAATCTTCAGGGCATATGTTTGGGGGTGGTGACCCATCTTGTGTTATCTCAGGATAAGATTTTCTAGGCGAGAACTCTGAACCCACTGTTCACTCTGGCGAGAGTACTTGATCATATGTACCAATAGAACAAAGTGGGCATGGAGTCCTCAAGGGGAAATTGAACCCCTGGGACAGAAGCTGGTGCTGGCCAGCTCACGGCAACAGAGGCCCACCCAGATGAACACGTGCACCCATAGTGGAATTCTTAAGCCTCAGATATAGCTGGCACTTAGTAGGTGTTCAAAAAATGTTGAACCTGCCCAACTTCTACCTCTGCTCTCTGAACTTAGGACAAAATTGCTTCCTCCCTCTCCTTAATAGCCCTATACTAGTCTATAAGGCCAATTAAAATACCATGTTAGAGGGTATCTTTAAGTTATTAGATATTATGCAGAAAATGAGTTCCATGATGGAAGATTCTGGTTTAAACACACTTGTAATTTGCTGCCTCAGTCCTTTCCCTCTTATAGTGGAAAAGATGTCCCTCCTACTCTCCAAGGCTAACCCCTTACTCAGAGCCTTTGCTCTGTTTAATTTTCCTCTCTCTTGCTGTCCTTTTTTGCTTTCTCTGTCTTTGTGGTTCTCGTTAGCATTTAAGCATGCTCATGGGGTTGTGGGGGTTAATGCAAAATGCGGAGAAAAGTGCCTTACACTCAGTAATGAAATAAATTCTTTTTATCATGAGTGAGAACATTGGTCAGTTCTCTCAGGGATCACATACATAAAGGGAAAATATTTTCAGCAAAAAGGAAATAAGATTTCCAGCACTCAGGATTAGAAGTTATCATTGTTACTAATACCTTTCTCATAAACTTAGAGTTCTCTAGGGCTCTTTTTGCCCTTTTCTAACTTTAGATACTTCTAGGTGATTTTGTCCATTCTTCTGAATTAAACCTTTTAAATACTGATGTCCCGTAAATTTATATCTGCAGTTTTCCTGACCCATTTCTTTCCTTTAACAATAAGTGCCTGCTGTGTACCAGGCACTGATGAAAAGAGCAGAAGGCATCATAGGGGCTTGAGCTCTGGATTGTTGCTTTAAGAGGCAGATGTTTAAGCCAGCTGCATAGGTACTTCACAGGCATCTCAACCTCAGCACCGCACCTCTTGCCAGCTGCTCCTCCATTATTTCCAGGTTTGGTAATGGTTCCACCAGCCACTTTAAAGTCCAAGATTGAACCCTGGAGTGCTGCTGGTCATTCACTCACCTCCCACGTCTCTCCCACCAATACTGTCCCCTAAATATTTCAAACTGCTACAGTCCTTCATTCTCACTACTGTAGCTTCCTTATTCTGTCTTCTGTCTTATTTCCCTCCGTATTTCACTTTGTGCTGTATGGCCAGAGTAATCTAAAGTAAAAAAACTTTCACTCCTAACTTAGCTGTGTCACTGGCTTCCTCTTTGAAGCCCAAATGATCTGGTTTCAATAATTATGGTCTCCCCTTAAGCCTCTGCTTTTTCTACTTCCCATGCTCATCTCTCTACCTAGAATAATTTCCTGTCCCTCAGTGGTCTGCCTCAGTCCTAATTCCTCTTACAGTGGGACAGATATAGTAGGAGGAATTAGTGGCCTAATTCTTACTCTCTTCAGATAGCAGCTTAAATATCATTTCCTTTAGAAATTGTCCAACCATTATTAGGCCAGGATCAGACCTCTGCGGTGTGCTATATTTCCCCATGTTATACAATAAGTTGCTCTTATTTCCCCATATTATAAGGCTTGCAGTTTCCATTATTCAAGGAATAAAGTGCCAGGTACCCACTATTATCCTTTAAATGTGGGTACTGTTTTAGGCATGATGAATACTGTTTGCCCTATAAGCTTATATTCCAGCAAAGGAAATCACCTGTAAAGGAAATAAACTGGATAATAAGGTGGAGGGTAAGAGAAGAAAGCTTTCTGTGTACCTTGATCTATTGTAGTACATGAAGGAAAAGAAACGTCCAATGTGCAAAGCAGGGCAGAGAAGATGGGTGCAGTTAGGAGTTTAGCAGATGCAAAAGTCCGGAGAGAGAGAGAGAGAGAGAGAGAGAGAGACTGGCATGTTTGATAAGGAAAACCAGTGGGCCTGGAGCTATGGGGAATGAGATGTGACTCAGTCCTTTTGGGCTGTGCCACCAGAGACCAGAGACCTATAAGCTGCAGAATTTTCTCTGTGGTCTGGAGAGTCTTAGAGGTCTGGAGAGTCCAAGAAGCAAGGTCTGGGAAGGCCAAGAGCAAGATGCCAGCAGATTCAGTGCCTGTGAAGGCCTGTTTCCTGGTTCGCAGATGGCGTAGATGGGTTAAAGCTGTTACAGTTGCAGGTAGGACCCACACAGGGCATTCTAACAACTAGATTTGGGGGAAGCAAACCAAGGAAGACTTCCAGAGTTTTGGCTTGAGCAACTAAACTATAGGCCATTTTATTAACAGACTAAAACTTGGGAGTGGAGCAAGGGTTTTATTTGACCAAAATCTATCCAGTGGGTGGCTGGGTGTGCTTGTGGAGGGTTCTAGACCAGGGGATGGCACACTTACTCTCCAAAGGATCAAATAGTAAACATTGGGCTTGCATGCCCAGCAGCAAAATCAAGGTTTGCATATATAAGTACTTCAAAAGTAAAGAAGGCAAATTCCCACAGTTGTTTGGTGTTTTTTTTTTTGACACTATTCAAAATAAAATAATTGACTACAATTTTTTATGATATAGGTCTGCTGCTTAATTGGGGCTGAAAGTTAGTGTTCCTTATCATCAAAATCAATTGCAAATGTCCATCTGTTAATGCCGATCTGTAATGAGCTTTTGCATATTTCATCTTTGAAAATGTCTTCACACAGAGAGTTCTGCCAAATACAGATTATCAATCAAAGAGCATATGATTTTAATTGAGCATATTCATCACTTGAAAGGCATTTATAGGATCCTATTATATTCTTCTCTTGATACTTGCCTTTTGTCACATCATTACATTGCAGATTAATCACACCCAGTTGAAGGTTAGGTGGAAGCCCTCAAGTGCATAATTAAATGAAATATAAAAATCTCCTTTGAAATTACATTGAGGTCCAAAAACCATGGCTGGAATTGTACTTTGAGCTTAGAAAATATATCTGCTGCAAAATTTTGGAGGAAATGCTTCCTTTTTAACTTATGATAGCACAGAAAGTATATAAAGCGGTTTGACCTTACTTGGGATTCTTTTGCTACAATGTAAGTTTTGCATTATAATTTTAGGTTAAATTCATTAAGGAGTATTATCACTTCTGCAACAAATGTCCACCAACAGATGAATGGAAAACAAAAATGTAACATACGATCCCAGTGGAACATTATTTAGCCTTAGAAAAGAAGGAAATTCTGACACATGCTACAACGTGGACAAAACTTACAGCATCCTAAAAGAAATAAGTTAGTCACAAAAGGACAAATAGTGTTTGATTCCACTGATACGAAGGACTTAGAGGAGTTAGATTTATTGAGTTGAACACTGGTGGCCAGGGGTAGGGGAAGTGGAGAATGGGGAGTTAGCATTTAATGGGTGCAGCTTCAGTTTGGGAAGTTGAAAAAGGTTCTATATGTGGATGAATGTTGGTGATGCTTGCCCTGCTGTGAATGCACTGAAAGCCATACATCTAATAATAGTAAAAATGATACGTTTTATGTGTAATTTTACTATAATAAATGAACTACTAGGGCCTCCCTGGTGGTATAGGGGTTAAGACTCCGCTCTTACCTGGAAGGCCTGAGTTCTATCCCAGCTAAGGAGCTACCCACATGGCGCAGCAGACCTCTCCTGTCTGGTCCACTGCTCCCCTCAGCAGTGTGTTTCTGTAGATCCGCCTGTTCTGCTCCCCACTCTGTCTCTGGTGAGTCTCAGCACCCCCATACCTCTGGCCTACACTCCAGTTCTCAGTGTGCATAAATAAAAAAATAAATGAACCACTAATGAAATAATGGATCTAGGCATTGAGCATCAGTGACTGCTAACACCACAAAAAAGAAACAATCAAAACATGTGCCCCTTATGGAAAACATCACCACCTATGAGTTAGTCTTGCCAAAATATTGAGCTTATATGTGATCAAGTCTTGGAATATAACTACCAGTTCATAGAAAATACAGACGGCAGAGAAATGTTAAACCATACTACAGTGATATAATTAATAAAACAGACTCTAAGAAATTCTCAGGAATAAATGACTCATTTTCTTAACCAAAAAAATTACAAGGATAAAAAAGAGATGGCGGAAAACCTGTCGTTTAAAAAATTTTAAAATACATACTAACTGATTATAATACGTGAACCTTATTTGAATCATAGTTTTAAAATATATATTTAAAAAAAAACGTTTTATGACCCTTATAAAAGAAACATTGACTGGACACTTGATGACAGTAAGAAGTTATTACTAAATTTTTTAATTATGATAATAGTATTTGGTAGAATAAAAAAAAAAAAGACCCTGGTCTCTTTGCTGGCATTGGCTATATATGGATACAAAAGTTTATCCATGGTTATGGAGTGAATAAAAATATCAAATACACAGATGTACTTTCTGTTTATAGTTATAAAATATAATAGTTCTGTTTATAGTTACATAGTTTATAGATATATAATATATTATAATATATATAATTATATATAGTTATATAATTGATATTACATATACATACCGGTTTGTGTTCTGGCCCAAGTTAATAAAATTTTTGTGTAACCCAAAGTAATCAATTACTCTATGTATTGAGGGAGAAATATCTCCAGCATATGTTGAGTGAAAAAAGCAAAGTGCAGAACAGTAGGTAGAGCATACTATGTTTTCTATGAGAAACAACAGGGGCGGGGCAGTGCTGGGTAAGTGAAGTTAGGCTTTTTGTTTCCTCCCGCTGTGGAGGCCTGGGGACGAGGGGTGTGGGGGCAGGGCACGCGCCTGTGATTATGGACAGCAGGGCTGAAAGAGCATGGGAGCACATGTGTAAGTGCGTGCGGTGCCTGTACCGGGAGGCCGGCGATAAACCGGCCTGGCCATATCCCTCAGAGACAAGGCTACAGCTGTGGGAGGGCCAGTGTGAGGCAAGATCATGAGTCCAGGGAGACTGAGAATGTCCCCGGGGTCCTGCCAGCCTCCTTGCATGCTGGCCTCCCTGCCTGGTTGCCCATGTATCTGGTTCCCTGAGAGCATTAAAGGCTTGTAATATCCACCAAGGGTCTAGGACTCTACCTGTCTGCCTGAATTGACAGTGAGTCTGGCCAGGGCATGCTGCCACTACAGGCAGAAATCAAGAAGGTAAAATACTTGGTTATATTTGCAAAAAGAAGCGTTGCTAGAATAAACAAGAAACCAATAAAAACAGGACAGAAGTTGAAGAGCAGAAACAAGACTCTGTATTTTAAAACTCCTCCATGTATACATTGACTCATGTAATTCCATTACCAAATCAAAAATTAAAAGTAAAATATTTTAAATTGTTTTGAGAACAGATGAACTGAACTGTATCACCTTGGCAACATAACAGAATTCATTCTAAAGACTTTATATCCTTTTTTTCCCCCATAACTTTCATTTCCAATTTTGATGGAATATTTGGGTTTTTATATACTATAAACACTAGACTTAAATATAATTCAGTAGTTATAATGAAAGCAGTACTGGTGATTCAGGAAAAATGTGTGAATTAGATAAAATTCCTGATGTGATCCATATTATGATTTAATCAAGGTTTAGGGACTAGGAGTAGAGAGAGAGGAAGTTGAGAATTATAAAATCATATTTAATACTCATTCACTTTCACAAGCATCGAACATATTAATTTTCCCATTTTTATAGATGAGGAAATAGAGTCATAAAAGAATTAATGCCCTGGGGCAATTCACATGGAGATAAGGACAGTCTTATGAGACTTTAGAGACAGTATTGTGTAAATTGCGATAATACTTAGTATCTATGAAGTGTTGGAGATGGTCATAGAGGTCCAAGATAGAAAAGTTAGTAAGGCAAACAAAGTTCCTGATGATAACAGCATTTAATGGTTTCCTCCCCCAAGGGAAGATGGGCAATAAGAAATCAGCAAATAAAAAAGTAGCATAACTTTCAGAATGAGGAATGTGTTGGTATAAATAAAACTGGAAGAGGGGATAGATCATGATGAGGGAAATGTTTATATTTTAGATAGTTTAGCTAAGAAAAGCTTTTCTGAGATGGGAAATTTGAGCATTATCCAAAGGACATAAATTAGAATGTTATGAGAAACCCTAAATGTAGGTGTTCTAGGTTCTAGTCCTGGGTAGAAATGAACTTGACATGTTTTAAGAATTATAGGTCCAGTGTATTTGGACAAAAGTGAGCAGGGCAGTTGGAGGAAGAGGCCTGGGGGAGGTAATGATAGGAATTGATTAGAGAGAGCAGCAGCAGCTGAATCACAAGTGACCTTATGATTTTAAACAATTTGATCTGGAGAGTAAAATAATCTGATTTCTGTTTTTAAAAAATGAAAGGATCAGGGCCTCCCTGGTGGTGCAGGGGTTAAGTCTTAGCACTAACAAGCTTAGCCAGTCACTGCCACAGGAGGCATGGGTTCGATCCCTGGCCAGGGAGTTAACCCACTTGACCTCTCCTGCCTCTCCTTCTGCTCCCCTCAGCAGGGTATTTCAGTGGATCTGTCTGTTCTGCTCCCCATTCTGTCTCTGGTGAATCGACTCACCCCTCACACCTTTGGCCTATACCCCAGTACTTGTATGCATAAATAAATAAAATAAATCTAAAAAAAAATGAACGGATCGTTGGAGATAACACTATTTCTTGTGATTTCAGTAATTCTTATATTACTAATTATACATTCCTGACTCTTAAAAGAAACACCCCAAACGGTTGCTTGGTGAAAGGAAGATTGATAGATGTTTGAATTGGGCTAAAAGAAAAAAAAAAGTCGTGATGAATCTTCAATGGTTCTTAATGTGAATCTTTAGTGACTTTGTCTTTATTTGTATAATATATATTTCCATTAGTTAATATTGTTAGAAAGAAAGTGTGATAAGCTCCCCAGTATATTCAGTGGGTTTCAGATATGGTTTTTGCTCCCACAAGCTAACTTCTGTTGTATAATCATTGTCAAGTACCTGGGTTAATACACCTACTCTCTCTGACTGCTGGTTTAATGGGATAAGGAGTCTCACATGAAGAAGAGGATGTATCATGGTTGTTTTCTCAGGCTAAGGTATTTTTCCGTTTGGGTGCAAGACTTCTTACTGAACCAAAGGATAAAAGGACAGGAAGCAAAGTTTTCTCAGCGGAGTTTTAGGTGAAATAATGTCAAGCGGTTCTTGGCATTATTTCACTTAATGGATTTTATATCCTTAATTGGATATACTTTCCGGGGTGGGGGGGGGAATTCTCCAATGAAATTTTACACTTAAAACTTTTAAATAGTAAGCTCTTAAATTTTAAATGTCTCTCAGAAGTCATATTGTTTGTAGAGTTGTCAGTACTGAAATTTTAAAAAGAAAGTATTTTCTTATAAATTGATTAAAGAACAGATGTAATTCTATTAATAATATAAGAGCAACATTTTTAATATAAGAAAAAAAAAAGTATGCAATTATATAACCAAAGAAACTAAGTGAGAACATCTGTACTCAAGGTTAAAATTGAATTGAAAAGTCGATATGAATTCTTGACTTTTTTTTTTAAAGATTTTTTTTTATTTATGCATATAAGAGCGGGGGTGTAGGCTTGAGGTGTGGGGGTGTGTGTGAAAGGACTCACCAGAAACAGTGGGGAGCAGAACAGGCTGACTGACTGAAGTACACTGCTGAGGGAAGCAGTGGGCGAGGCAGGAGAGGTCTGCTGTGCCATGTGGGAAGTTTCCTGGCTGGGAGGAGGATCAAACATGTGCTGCAGTAGCTCCTGATAGCTTCATAGTCCTGAGACTTAATTAACCCCTTGTGCCACCAGGGAGGCCCTGAACTTCTGAGTCTATAAATGTATTTTTTTCTGGCCCTGGGCATTGAAATGGACTAGAAATTATGAGCAACCCAGGTTGTGATCTCTGATTCCACTGCCCACTAAAGCAAAGTCTGCTTTCTTGGTGAAACTGTTGCTTCCTTGTGTGCCTGGAACACCTTTTTGTGTGAAGAAGCAACAAAGCCTTAGAAGATAAGGTCAAATCAAAAGGACCGAGAAGCCCATCTGAAGGTGTTCCCACTGAGCAAAGTTGTGGCAATATAGTCTCAAGTAAAAGAATAATGATTAATTTGAACACATTGAGTCAGTGAAAATACATTAGTCTATAGATACTTAAAATGAGAGTAAGTCAACAAGTCTAGGTTGTTACCATCTGAGGCAATCATCAAAACAACTACTTAAGGGCCTCCCTGGTGGCCTAGGAGTTAAGTCTCAGTGCTTTCATTGCTGCTGCCTGAGTGATCCCTGGCCAGGGCCCTAACCCAAATGTGGCACAGCAGGGCCTCCCTGGTGGCGCAGCGGTTAAGTGCTGCGCTGTGGAGCTGTCGGCAGCAGCGATGCGAGTTCAACACCCAGCCGGGGAGAATCCCACATGGCGCGGCAGACCTCTCCTGCCTCGCCCACTGCTCCCTCAGCAGTGTATTTCTGATCTGCCTGTTCTGCTCCCCACTCTGTCTCTGGTGAAGCCTCTCGCCACTCCACACCTCTGGCCTGTACCCCAGCTGTATGTATAAATAAATAAATCTTTTAAAACAACAACAACAACAACAACAACAACAAAAACAAATGTGGCACAGCAGACCTCTCTGCTCCCCTCGGCAGTGTATTTCAGTAAATCCCCCGGTTCTGCTCCCTACTCCGGTGAATCCTCTCACACATACTCCACACCGCGCCCCGCTGGCCTACTCTAAACATATCTTAAAAAAAAAAAGCACTTAATTTGAAAATTCATAACTAACGGGAAAATATTAAACCTTTATTTTGTTCTTCCAAGAAAAAAATATTTTAAGATAACCAAATAGTCCTAGTTCATGAAGAAAACCTCCACAGAATTCTAGTTAAACAATATAAAAGAATTAGGGAAACATAATTTCATAAACTCCAAAGAAAGAATTGATTCAGACAAGCATTAGCGATTGCTGGTAAAACCAACAGCTGATTGTTGTGAACATTCCTAGAGAGCCAGCAGCATCATACAGTTTACTTTGCAGTGTCAAGAGGGAAAAGGTTAACTGTAAATGGAGCAAGCAGGCTGTTGCCACCCTGCCCCAGGGAGTGGATCTGAGCCTCACTCCAGGGTGCTCGTTCGTATCTTCTCATGGAACACAACGTTAAGTACACATCAGTACGATAACTACACGACTTTATTATTCCTGTGCTTTGCATCCTAGTTCAGGCATCCTCAGAGGACTTGATCCACTTCCAAAACCATGTGGAATCGTGTATTTTTAGCTAGTGGGAGTCTGTATGTCATTACTTTAAATGACAAAAAATAATAACCAATTCCCAGTACATCTAAAAAGCCCAACCCATTTCCCTCAGTACTTGAAACAGCCTAAAAAATGTAGATAGCAATCAACCAGGATTTTCTGCTTAATAGAAAGACTTTTAAAATACCAGTTACCTATTGTTAAACATTTAACTCATTAGTGAGTTTATTTGTGCAGTCACATTTTAGGACACAAATCATGTTTTCCTTTCAACGGTAATACACATGTAAGTAATGTAAATGAACAGCAAAATAAAATATTTAAGACACATAATGAAAACATATAATACTTAACAATAAAAATATAAAGAAGGAAAGTTTTAAACAGTTACTGAAGATCGCCATGTTTCCTGAGTGAGGCAGGGAGATGAGAAGAGAGGGCCGGATGCTGTTGTAGACTTGTAGTTATTGTTGATGTTTCGAGGTGATGAAGGTGAACAAGAATGAGCTGCAGGCCTCCCTGGTGGCACAGGGGTTAAAGTCTCAGCCCTATGAAGCTATCAGCAGCCACTGCAGCACGGCCAGTGGCCAGTGAGCTGACCCATTTGGCACAGCAGACCTCTCCTGCCTCGCCCACTGCTCCCCTCAGCAGTGTATTTCAGTTGATCTGCCTGTTCTGCTCCCCACTCTCTCTGGTGAATCCGCTCACCACCACCCCCAGCCCTTGCACCTCTGACCTACACCCCAGCTCTTGTATGCATAAATAATCTTTTAAAAAAAATAGTCCCATAAGGTGGGGGTTCGGTGTTGATTTGTTTCTGCTCTTGAGCTTGAGCACCCTGCTGGATGAGGAAGGGCTGCTAGTAACCCAGCACACAGTGGCACCACAGTCAACCAAGCTGTCCTTTGTGGCTGGTCGTGACTAAGTGCCAGTTGAAGCTCAGGCCTTGCTGCCCTTTGAGATTATGGTGGGTGCAGTGATCACATGGACTGAGCTGTGGTGAGGATTCTTGTAAGCATCCTCGGGCATTCACTTATAAGGAGAAAATGACAAGTTCAAGCCTGTTAAGTCTCAGCTCAACTCATGGAATGAGAACCAGGGAGCTTGTGAAATAACCTAAAGGCATTTTTTAATTTCTTATAGCTCCAGAGCTGACATTACTGAAAATCAAAACCAAAATTTAATCATGTAAGCTGCTGAATTATAATGATTATCAAATTAACAATCTTGCCAAATTCCTCATGTGAAAGTTAGGGCATTGATCAAGAAAGGATGGGACCCTGGCCTTGAAATTGAGATGTCCTGAATGAATCGACACTTTCAAATGAAACTGATCGTCTTGAACTCTCTGGTCATTCTGAGCTCATTCACCAGCCCAAGTAGTTTGCTCTCTGGTGTCTGAGGATAGTAGTTTTCTCCTGCTTGAAAATCTTGCAGATGCCTTGGAAAAGGACGTTCGTCGGGCCTCCCTGGTGGCTCAAGGGGTTAAGTCTCAGCCTATGAAGCTATCTGCAGCCACTGCAGCACCAATTCAATCCTCTGCCAAGGGGATTCCCACATGGCAGCAGTAGGCCTCTCCTGTCTCACCCACTGCTCCCCTCAGCAGTGTATTTCAGTAGACCTGCCTGTTCTGCTCCCAACTCTGTCTCTGGTGAATCCTCACACACACACCCCCCACCTCTGGCCTACACCCCAGCTCTTGTATGAATAAATAAATAAATCTTAAAAAAAAAGAAAAAGGACGCTCATCCTCAAGACCCGCACAGCCAGCCCTTATGGCCACTAGGTGCATAAGTAGTGTCAAGTCTTAGCATACTCCAGAAGGACGAATACAAATATGACTCAGGAGGAAGTAGCTTAGGCACCCAAAAAAATGCAGCACTTTGTTAATATATATTAGTAGTAACCTGGGGAATATGTTGTGGGAATGGATTCTGAGGTTGGTACATCAAAGAGGGCAAAATAGAACACTGCGTCTTATCTAAGTGTGCTTACTAGAATTCGGGGTATAATATGTTAGCTTGTATAGTTAGAGGAGGCTCTAACTGCTTATTTGGTTGTTTGACTGGAACTCTTACTCAATATTCAAGTTTAATGAGGTCTAATTTAAATGAAAATGCCAGAGCTTTCCTGCTGATCCAAGGGTATAAGGAGTTAGCAATGTTGGATTGGATTTATCGTGCGTAACCCATCTCCTAACTATATTCTATGTGAAAACCCAAAAAGACATCCCCTTTACTAAGGCATTGAAACATATATAGGTGAGGGGAGCACTTCAATCTGGAAAGTTCTGTAGGTGCTCTGATAAGTCAGGTATAACTAGAGGGGATGCCACCTTTAAGATGGTCTTAATTTCATGAGGATGGTGGTATTCCACATAGCACAGGCCAAGTTCAAGTACTTCGCCACCAAGGAGAAGGTGGGCCTAGCAACCATAAAGGGCATCAGGGATGTTTCAGTAATCAGAATACCTTGGTCTGCAGAGATCTTTGATAGCTTAATGATTGCAGTATCCCTAGGAGTAAAATAATTAGCCTGTGAGGATATTGTTTGATCTATAGAACAGGAAAAACTCTGGGTCTGGCAACCCACATCTTAACTTGAGCCCCCATAGTAGAGGATGATGCCCTGTCACCCAGTTTCCAAACTTAACTCAGTCGACAGACCCAGAGCTCTTTGAAAAGGCCAGACTCGCCTGAGGAAGGACCTTGCCTCACTGCCAAAGTGAACACCTTAATCTTCCTCCAGGCATTCCCCAGAGGGACCGGCGGCCATTTGCTAGAGTGACTGTTCAGTGGGGGAGAGGAAGCACCCAGACCTTTCAGGGATTATTAGACACTGGGTCTGAATAGATGAAAATGTCACTGTGGCCCACCATTTACAACTGGGTACGTGGCAGAGAGGTGAAAGGTGGAATCTCAAGTCTGACTCACGTTGGGCCCCGTTGGCCCATGAGCTCACCTGTGGTTATTTCCCTGGTTCCTGGAAGTATAATGGGAATATTTGGCAACTGGCAGTATGTCCATGTTGTCTCTGACCTAAGGGATCATTATGGGTCATGAGGGCCAAGTGGAAGCCTCTGAAACTTTCATCTCCTGCCAAGATAGTGAATCAGAAGCAAAACTATATCCCTAAGGGGAGTGCAGAAAATACTCCCATCAAAAATTCAAAAGAAGGGCCTCCCTGGTGGCGCAGCAGTTGAGCGCTGTGCTGTGGAGCTGTCGGCAGCGGCAATGTGAGTTCGGACGTCTGGCCACGGAGAATCCCACATGGTGCGGCAGACCTTTCCTGCCTCGCCCACTGCTGCTCCCCTCAGCAGTGTATTTCTGATCTGCCTGTTCTGCAACCCGCTCTGTCTCTGGTGAACCCTCTCGCCGCCCCACGCCTCTGGCCTGTACCCCAGCTTGTATGTATAAATAAATAAATCTTTAAAAAAAAATTTAAAAGAAGCAGGGTGAGTGATTCCTAACCCTTCCCATTTCTTTCACCAGCTTGACCTGGACAAATGCCAGGTGACTCTTAGAAAAGTGACTCTTCACTATTACACACTTAATTTGGTGTGATTCCCACTACAGCTGCTTCCAGGTATAGTCTTTACTGTAATATCTTTTACTGGACCTATGACTCATCTAGAAGTTGTGTATGCATTTTAAATCTACAAAAAAGACAGCTTTAAACATAGCTTTTAAAAATATTAATCTCTAACAATTGCATTATGGTTTAAATATATGGTTTTGTATAATAATAGCCTTTGCACCTGGTTAAGATTTATTTTATGTCCAAAAATATAAACTTTTGCCATTTGTGTAAATGTCTCGTATATACTTAACAAGAATGTGAATTCTCTAATAATCACACGAAAGTTTGCTTATCAATACCGTGCTAATATATTTCTTTTTTTTTAAGATTTATTTATGCATACAAGAGCTGGGGTGTAGGCCAGAGATGCGGGGTGGTGAGAAGGTTCACCAGAGACAGAGTTGGGGGGCAGAACAGGCAGACTGACTGAAACACACTGCTGAGGGGAACAGTGAGCGAGACAGGAGAGGTCTGCTGCGCCGTGTGGTTCAGCTCCCTGGCTGGGGATTGAAATTGTGCTGCAGTGGCTGCGGATAGCTTCACAGTGCTGAGACTTAACCCCTTGTGCCAAGGAGGCCTACTAATATATTTCTTACTTACTTTGTTTAATGTAGAAATTTCTGTTAAGCTTCTCATTTTCCTTGGAAATTATAAATTTCTCCTTATAACTCTGTCAATATTTGCTTCCTGTATTTATACACTGTGTTCTTTTGTACATAGAAATTAATAATTATTAATTTTTCCTTGTGAACTGTATAGCCTATAATTATGCAGAGATCAGCTTCATTTCTAATAATGCTTTCTTTTGGTTAGGTTTTTGTCTTATATGTCATTTGCTGCCTCTTTATTTTCAACTTTTCTGTGCCTCTTTGTTTTAAACGTACCCTAGAAAATAGCATCTAGCTTGATATTTAATAACCATCCAAACCAACAATCCTGTAAAGATGGGAAAATTACATTTATTGTGATTAGTGGCCTATCTGGATTTATACTATTATATTTTATTCTGTTTTTCTGTGCTGCTTTCCCCTTTTCTGCTTGCATTGGGAATGACTGTGTTTTGTTTTTTTCTTTTATTTTTTCTCCAGTGGTTTGGAAGTTATACTTCTAGTCTTTTAGTAAATATTTTCAATATTTTCACATGCATACTTGACAGGCTTAAGCTGGTTAACTTTTGTACCTTTTTTCAGAACAACAGGGACCTCTGAATATGTCCAGCCTTCACCTGTTTCTATTTTTTTTTAGCTAGTTCTTTTTGTTGTTGTTGTTTTAAGGATTTTTATTTATTTATGCCTACAAGATCTGGGCTGGGGTATAGGCCAGAGGTATGGGGTGGTAAGAGGATTCACCAGAGACAGGGTGGGGAGAGGAAAAGGCAGATTGAAAACACTGCTGAGGGGAGCAGCGGGCAAAGCAGAAGAGGTCTGCTGCACCATGTGGGAATCTCCCTGGCAGGGGATTGAATTGGTGCTGCAGTGGCTGCCGAAAGCTTCATAGTGCTGAGACTTAACCTATTGTGCCACCAGGAAGGCCCTTAACCTGTATCTATTTTGCGTCCCTCATGTTGCTGTCGTGAGCGCTGCTTAAACAAGCAGTCAACGCCCATGTGGGGGCACGCCTGTCCTTATTTATACTCTTCTCTCATATCTCTGTATTCTGTCTCCTTCATCCTGGAAGACATCCCTTATGTCTGAGGATGTGACCCTGTCTATGCAGCAAACTCTCACTTGTAGTGGATTACTTCCTGGTGAAAGCTAATTTTGGATTTCAAACTTCTATTGATGGCCTTGAGACATTTCTTCCTAGGCTATTGTGAAAATGGGATAAATTAGTGCATATGAAGGTATGTCTCAAGTCTGGGTGAAAATAAAATCACATTGACAATAGTGTATTGTTAGGTTATGCTATGTGTAAAAACAAACAAAACCAAAATCCTGCAAAATCATCAAACCTTAGTGTTTCATTCTTGTTATCTTTAACCTTTATAGCAACTACTATGGAGGTGATAGTCCTGCTTTACAGAGCAGAAACTGCAATAAGGTGATTAATTTAGAGTTAATTGGAAAACCCCCAGTTAAAACCAATGCCTAAATGATTGGAAAGTTCATGTTCTTTCTAATTCACCCTGTTGTCCCCCAGAACTATTATTGGAAAAATATACCCTTATTGGACTACATATATACTTTTTCCAGTTTCAATTTTAATTCAGGCCAATTACTCCCATAGATCATAAAACTGTGTTAAATAATTAATGAAAAAGGAAAAAATGCATAAATATGCAAAAGAATTGCATTTTATGTAGAGAAATTTTATTTCTTAATTTTCTCTCATTTTTTTCAATTTAGAATTTTGTTTATGTACCAAAAAGGCAATTAACAAGAAGTCTGCTTACGCAAAACTCCTAGAGCTCCCAGAAGCTAATAAAAATGTATCTGAGCTGAGCATTCCAATACAGCAAAGAAAACCATTGTAAATTTAGTCCCTTAATAAGGAGTTTGCAAATGTCGCTTCAATAGAAATAACTTTATACCAATAAAGCAGAAAACATTAAAGTTGATTGCTGGCAATCATTCCACTAGTCAATCCTTGGGATTCCAGGCCCAGACAGGCTGCTGGGATGTGCCCACTGGGAATATAGCCTGCCCCATTTTATTGCTCTTCACATTATTGTGCGTCCCAGAGATTTTGTGTTTTACACAAAACAAGACTATATCCAGCAGGTTTATCGGCGCCATTTTCCCAATAGCATGTGCTCACTCCATCTCTCTGTCACACTTGGGTAATTCTCACTAAAGTGCAAGCTTTTTCGTGATGGTGCTATGGTGATCTGTGATCAGTGATGTTTGATGCTAATTATTTTGAGGTGCCATAAGCTGTACCCGTGTAAGACAGTGGACCAAATCAATACATGCAGCATGTGTTCTGACCACTCCACTGTCTAGCCAGTCCCTGTCTCTCTCCCTCTCCTGTGCAGCCCTGTTCCCTGAGACACAGTGATATTGAAATTAGGCCAGTTAAAAACACTGCAATGGCCTCCAAGTATTTAAGTGAAAGAAAGAGTTACACGTCTCTCATTTTAATTCAAATTGGAAGTGATTAAGTTTAGTGAGAAACGCATGTCAAAAGTTGAGATGGGGGAAAGCTAATCACTTGTCCCAACATTTAACCAAATTGTGAAAGCAAAGAAAAAGTTATTTTTAGTATATGTGCTGCTGAAGTGAGCACCAAAGAAAGTGTTGTTAAAGGAAATTAAAGGTGCTACTCCAGGGAACACATGAGTGATAAGAAAGAGAAACACCTTCGTGCTGATGTGGAGAAAGTTTTAGTGGTCTGGATAGAAGATCAAATCAACCACAACAGTCCTTTAAACTGAAGCCTAATCCAGAGAGGCCCTAAATTTCTTCAATTGAAGGAGAAGGCTGAGAGGGGTGAGGAAATTGCAGAAGACAAGCTTGAAGCTAGAGAGGTTGGCTCATGAGGGCTAAGGAAAGAAGCCATCTCTGTAATATAAAGTACAAGGTAAAGCAGCAAGTGCTAACGTGGAAACTGCAGCAAGTTACCCAGAAGATCTAGCCAAGATCCCTGAAAAATGTGGCTCCCCTACAGTTTCAGTGTAGAGGAAACAGCCCTCTATTGAAAGAAGATGCCACCTGGATTTTCATAGTTAGAGAAGAGAAGTCAATGTCTGACTTCAAAGCTCCAAGGACAGGGCCTCCCTGGTGACGCCAGGGGTTAAACCTCCGCTCTATGAATCTATCCAGAGCCACTGCAGCACAAGTTCGATCCCAAGCCAGGGAGCTTCCCACATGGTGCAGCAGACCTGTCCTGCCTTGCCCACTGCTCCTCTTAGCAGTGTATTTCAGTAGAACTGCCTATTCTGCTCCCCACTCTGTCTCTGGTGAATCCTCTCACCCCCACACCTCTGGCCTACACCCCAGCTTGTATGCATAAATAGATAAATCTTAAAAAAAAAAAAAAAGCAAGCTTCAAGGATAGGCTAACTCTCTTATTAGGGGCTAATGCAGTTGGTGACTTGAAACTAAAGTCAATGCTTGTTAACCGTGGTGAAAATCCTAGGGCCCTTGAGAATGATGCTAAGTCCACTCTGCCTGATGCTCTATAAATGGAGCAACAAAGGCGAGATGACAACACATCTGTTCACAACATAGTTTACTGTAAGCCCACTATTGAGACCTACTTTTCAAAAAACAAGATTCCTTTCAAAATATTACTGCTCACTGACAATGTACCTGGTGAGCTCCGAGCTCTGGTGGACTCTGTGAACGCTGAGTACAAGGATATGAATGTTATTTTCAAGTCGGCCACATAATATCTACTCTGCATTCCATGTACCAGTGAAAAATTTCAACTTTCAAGTCTATTACTGAAGAAATACATTTTGTAAGACTATATATATAGCTGTCTTAGATAATGATTCTCCTGACGGATCTGGACAAAGTAAACTGAAAATTTTCTGGGAAGGTGTAGGGTAAATGAGATGGTCAGGTCTTTATGCCGCTGGCTTCTGTGGCTATCACCTGTGGCCTTGACTGTGATAATGCAGGAGGCACTTGGGAGCATGGGCTTGGGGCACGCATGCCTGAAGTATAGTGTGGGCATGCGTAAGTGTGCGCACCTGAGTCTGAAGACTGAGGCTATAAGGGCGTTGTCACACAGAAAACAACAGTGGAATGGCTGTGATGGTGGAATGGTTAGAAGAGGAAGACCACGAGAGAACGCCAGAGAAAGCCCAGAGAAAGAGTAAAGATCCTTCCATGGCTGGAAGCCCTGCCAGCCTCCTGGTCCCCTGACCCCGTTACATGCTCTGCACCTGGTTGCCACACGACAACTGGCGTAGTTGGCAGGATTTAGTGCAATGGGTATGGAGCCCTCTGGAGACCTCAGGAGGGACTAAGGAGGTGGCAGGCCACAAACACGTCATGTTCAGTGGCTGGCCTTCTCTCTGTGGGTGCCTCCAGAGTCCCTGGTAAAGGTGGAAAAGACTGCACACAGTGAGGGAGGCATTGGACAGACATGGTGCCTGCTCAGAGGCACCAGGGGATGAGTGTTCCCTCGCAGCTCTACAAATAGCATCAAGGATAATGCTGGAGGCATCATGGCAGCACAGGTCGTGACCAAAGTCCAGGAGCTCCTGGAAGAGCTAAAGATGCGGCAGTAACACAGGAGGTGGGCAAGGTCCAGGAGCTGTGGGACAAGACCTCATGTGGAGGAGGAGACGGCCTGCAAGGACCAACCCACTACTCCTGAGGCAGCAGACTTATCGAGAAAGAAAGAGGACCACGATTCATCATTCAGAGTTCACACAGCACTGATGCAAGGATGAAATGATAGACTTGGACTAACACATCTGCCAGGAGGCAGGGAAACTTTGGCGGATTGATGTTATGTCTATGGGACTCTGGGGAAGGATGAGATCATTTGTATACCCCAGGAGATGAAAATCAAGGGGTGGCCGGTGGGCCTCAGTTTCCTAAACCAGCCTTGAGCACTGCTTGGCACTACCAGGGCTATAGCTCTTTAAAGGCCACAGGCAGAGTAGAGGTCATTCAGAGTAGAGGAGGGGGCAGGCTTGAGTGCAGCCCAATACTGGCTGAGGGAGGAAGCCCTTGCCAGGCACTCTGCAGCCATGCAGGAGATGTCAGGAAGCCAACTTACATAAGGCAAAAAGCTGGTGCCAAGGTCAGGAAGTCCTAAGTGGCTGTTGAGCAGCCAAAAGGATGCTGAGGGAGGCCAGCAAGACTCATAAAGTCACCCGTGCGTGATACCCTGTATAAGGGTGAATAAGGGTGAGGTGCTGAGGAACCCGCCTCGGAGGGACGGGTGGGGAACTTGACTTGTGGTGCAGGCCACAGCTGAAAAGGGGATCAGACATGTGGAGCGTGCTGTCCACGGGTCCCCAACCCATGTGCAAGGGGTTGGCCTTAGTGCAGCGTTCTGCTTGTCACACTGGTGGCTGTGGAAGCTGAGTGTTGGAGTGACAGCAGTTAGAGTACCTGGGGATTGAGTGATTACCCCCAGAGTATAGAGTGTGTCACCAATTTCGGTGAACGCCTCCTAGGAGGAGATGAGGTGTATGGTTGTGGCTGAGACCACAACCAGAGGCGGCCAGGAAGCCTGATGTCTCCTGGCATGAGACGGCAGATGCCGTGAGTGAAGAGTTGTTCCCCTCACATGAGCAGCGCCTCTGGTAGCAGACTTGATGGCTCGTCTGCTGGTGCTAATAATGTCTCTCTGTAGCCTTGATTGTGCTAATGCAGGACGTGCTTGGGAGTGTGGGCACAGGGGTGCACATGCCTGACGGTGGACACTTGGAATATGGTGTGAGTGTGCGTGAATGAGCACACCTGAGCCTGGAGGCTGAGGTTGTAAGGGCGGGGTCACACAAAGCATGGGAAAACGGTGGAACAGCTCCAAGAGAAAGATCATGAGAGAACACCAAAGAAAGAGTAAAGATCCTGCCAGGGGCTGGGAGGCTGGCTCCTCTGCCCGCTCTGCACCTGGTTGCCGCACTACAAAAGGACTCACCATTGAGGTGGCATTAAGAAAATTCACTATCCATGGGAAGGAGCCAAGATACCAATATTAACAAGAGTTTAGAAGACGTCAGTTCCAACCTCACGGAGGACCTTGAGGGTTTCAAGACTTAGTGGAGAAAATAACTGCAGAATTGAGGAAGAGCAGGAGAACGAGAACTGGAGATGGGGTCTGAAGAGGTGGCCAAACTGCAGCCATCTTTTGATAAGCTGCCAGGTGAGGAGTTGCTTGTTAGGGATGAGCAAAGAAATGGTTTCCGGAGAAGGAATCCTCTCCTGGTGAAGCTGCTGTGAACACTGCTGAAATGGCAACAGAGGTTTGGAACGTTACATAAACTTACTTGATAAAGAAGCAGCAGGGCATGAGAGGATCAACTCTTAATTGATCTGAAAGGCATTCTACTGTCGGTAACATGCTGTCAAACGTCGCGTGCCACAAAGAAATCTTTAATGAAAGGAAGAGTCCATCCACATGGCAAATTTCATTGTCATCTTATTTTAAGAAATTGCCACAGTCACTCCAGCCTTCAGCCTTCACCACCCTCATCAGTCAGTATCAAAGCAAGATCCTCCACCAGCAAAAGGATTTCAACCCATTGAAGGCCCAGGTGATGGTTAGCATTTTTTAGCCATAATGTAAAATTTTTATTTTTTTTTAAAGATTACAGAAGAGGTGTGCTGCACCATGTGGGTTAGCTACCTGGCCCCGTATCAAACTCGCTCTGTAGTGGCTTCGGATGGCTTCATAGTGCTGAGACTTAACCCCTGCGCCACCAGGGAGGCCCAAGTAAAAATTTTTTTTTTTTAAATTTTAAATTAAGATATGTATGTTGTTTTTTAGACTTCAGTGCCATTGCACGTTTTTTAAAAAAAGATTTATTTATTTATGCATACAAGAACTGAGGTGTAGGCCAGAGGTGTGGGGTGGTGAGAGGATTCACCAGAGACAGAGCAGGGGGCAGAACAGGCAGATTGGCTGAAATACACTGCTGAGGGGAGCAGTGGGCGAGACAGGAGAGGTCTGCTGCGCCATGTGGAAAGCACCCTGGCCAGGGATCTAACTCATTGTTGGCTGCTGATAGCGTCATGGGCTGAGACTTGTGCCACCTCTTATGCCTCCAGGGAGGCCCCTGGGAAGCTCCCTGTCCGGGATTGAACTCGTGTTGCAATGGCTCTGGATAGCTTCATAGTGCTGAGACTTAACCTGTTGCGCTACCAGGGAGGCCCTACAGTGTAACTTTTATATGTACTGGGAAATAAAAGAATGGTGTGATTTGTGATTCACTTTATTGTGATGTTTGTTTTATTGCAGTGGTCTGGAGCCAAACCTGCAGTACCTCCAAGTTGTGCCTGTATTACATTCTGGGCCAGCCCCCTACATCTGTCAAATTCTTCCAAGGATGAACCAGGGATGTTCAGGAACTGCAAGCTGTTTTAAATATTATCAGCATAAGCTGCAAACAAGGTTTGGAGATAGTGATGTGATTTTAATAAGGTAGATTCATGTCACTATTTAAAACATATGGTATGAGTTTATTTAAAGTACTGGTTTGATTGATTTGCTCAATTTTCCTCAAAAAGTGAGAGCTTGTTATTTGATATAAATTTAATACATGTTCCTCCTATCTTGGATTTCACTCTAGGTTACATTTTATCATATGGACTTAAAATTATTTTAATTCTAATAAGTGGTTCATTAAATAATTAAAGTTAGTCATTAACTTTGCAAACATATCCAAAGGAAGATGATTGTGTTAATATATTTAGCAAAAAATAGATGATGCAGATAATTGGAATCACTGGGAGATTAATAGTTTCCAACTTACTGATCAGTTTTACATTTTGGCTATGAGACAGTTCTGTAAAGAGATTAACAACCATTGCAAATATATACTGACACTATAAAGCTATTTTGTTTTTCCAAAACAGCCATACTATATAGATCTGGATTATTTCTTGTATAACAAATGTGTTTTGACTTGAACAAAATGAAGCCTGTGATTCTAATACCATGACATCGATGCAAGTAACCCATTCTTCATATCCAGTCTCTTAAGCATCTCGACAGGAAAGACCACCTTAGCTTCCTTTTTAGTTAAATCCCCTCGAAGATCAGCTCTCTTTTTTCAATTTCTACAGGCTACAGAGTGAATTATTCCAAATGAAAAATGTTCTTTCCAAAGCTGCCACAAGAAAGTCACTGCCAGAGGCAGGAGGCTGTTCATCCCAGAGGCCTCTCCTGAGGCAGGGATGAGGGCCATGCTCACCTGCACAGGGGTTTCTGGGAGCTCTAGAGGGATTATTAGGTCGGGATAATTAGGTGGCAGTGGGCACAGATGCACAAAGCACTGCAGGCGCCTCTCCAGAGAGCAGCTCCCTGGGACCCGCAGGGGTTGCCCAAGGATTCCCGCTCCTGTGCTGGTGCTGCTGGGTATTACCTCATCACTAACATCTGTTTCTAATAAGTCTAAAGTGATTGCCTTCCTGACATGAGTTTTTCATTTCACTTAGTTGTGTTATCGTTTCTAGAAGTTCAATCTGATACCTTTTAAAATCTGCCAGTTTTTGTTTTGTTTTGTTTCCCACCTCCTAAAGATATAGTCAACCTATTTCTTTAAGATAATAAACTTAGTGGGGCCTCCCTGGTGGCACAAGGGGTTAAGTCTCAGCACTATGAAACTATCCCAGCCACTGCAGCGTGAGTTTGATTCCTGGCCAAGGATATTCCCACATGGTGCAGCAGACACCTGCCTTGCCCGCTGCTCCCCTCAGCAGTGTACTTCGGTCAATCTGCCTGTTCTGCTCCCCACTCTGTCTCTGGTGAATCCTCTCACCTCCCATACCTCTGGCCTACACCCCAGCTCTTGTGAGCATTAATAAATAAATCTTTTTTTAAAAAAGATAGTAAACAGTTATTGCAGAGTCTGTATCAGACTTCCTATAGGGAAGGTCTTTATAGGGCTTGTCCCTAAGTCACTGGGGGTCTTTATGCAAATTAGGAAAAGTGACCCTTAGTCAAGCATAATTTTTGAAAGTTAGCGTATTAACACGCAACTTGACCAGCTCT
The DNA here is from genome assembly GCA_004024925.1 of Scalopus aquaticus. NCBI lineage: Eukaryota > Metazoa > Chordata > Mammalia > Eulipotyphla > Talpidae > Scalopus > Scalopus aquaticus. The sequence goes on from PVIJ01003439.1 coordinate 28,956, forward strand.
ACCAAGATGGACTATCTGCCACACAGGTGGCATATGTGTGCCCACAAGATCCCTGCATGCTGGGGGCACACGGCTGACCACAGCCACACCCAGAGCCACCCTGCCCCAGGACTGACCGTAGCAGCTGCAGAACTGGATTCCTGGGCAATGGCTGGAGACTAATTTCCTAGTTATCTTTAACTACAGGCTGGTCATCATATTTGAAAAATTATATGTAGGCTTAACCTGAGGACCAGGATCATAGTAATTTCCTTCACAGAGAGTTTATGTTTGCTTCTTCCAGGGACCTTGGGGCCTATGCAGCGCTGAGTTATCCAAAGTCAAGGCTTGGGATCTGGGCTGAGCCAGGCAAGCAGAGCCAGCTTGTAATTCTTTTAATCCACTTCTAGTTTGTCCTCATCCATCTCTGGAGGCCATCAAAGGGAAGCACAACCCTCCCCCCGGGCATGAAGGGCCTCAGGGGAGAAGGGCCTGGTGATGGGGGGTCTTCCTCTTTGATTCGGTGTAGTGATGCGTGGTCTTCACTCTCCCATCTTGTCTGTTCTCCACAGAGGGCGTTCTCAATGTTTTAGCCAGTTTAGTTGTTTTCAGCCGAAGGTTGCTGGAGAGAGTTACCCAGCTAGTCTCAGAAAGAGAAGTCCTGTTGTTTTAATTTGCATTTCTTTGATTCGTGATGAATCCAGTTTTGCTTCTTGCACTGGGAGCAGTTCAAGTTCCCTCTTCTGTGAAATGCCTGCTCATCCCCTGTGCCTCTTTTCTCGTGGTTTCCTGCCTTTCCTTTGTTGATTTGTTCCTTAAATACTCTCAATTTTAAATCTGTGTTGGAAAAGCAAAGTGACTCCATTTTATATCAACACCACCCGACCCCGGGAAGAAGGCCAATTTCCCCTGACTCGGCCCGCGAGTCCAGATCAACGCTGCACCTGAGGAGGAAGCAGGGAGCAAGAGACAGGGGTACGCGAGACGCGAGAAAGTGGAGACAAGACAGGAGGTCTGATCAAGTCTCGTTTATTGTTCCGTGGAAAGAGCATATATAGGGTGACAGTCACGGGGAAGTTACATTGGGTGAAGCAGGATGGTTCGAGATCGGGGATTGATTGAGAGCGCGGCACAGGAAACAATGGGACAGTCCTGCTGACCTCAGTTTGGGAAAAATGTCCATGGAACGGGGAAACAGAAATCTAAGGCAGTCCTCATCGAAACCTAACCTTATATGGGCAACTCAGGCAATTAGGGCCGCAACTCACCGCTAGGGGCCATCTTGTCGGATGGCTCCTGACATTTCCCCTTGTTTCTTGCAAGTGTAGACTCACAATCTATACTCAGTTCAATCAATCTTAGTAGAACAAAGATGTGTGTGACATGTCCCCCCAGATATCTGTCATTAATCTTACACAAGAATGTGCATGGCAGGGTATGGCAGACTCCTGTAAGGGTGGGTGGTGGGGATCTGAAAGTCCTGTCCCCTTGATGGTGCTGAGGCCCCGTATGTAAGTTGCCCTAAATAATCTTTAAGCGTGATTAATGGATGTGCCTGCTTCAGTCTTCAGACTCCAATTACCTTCTCAATTTGGGGAAACTTATTTGTCCCCCAAGTCACATGTGTTCATTATATTTATTATAATATCTTTTTCTAGTCTTTATCCATCTTGTACCTTTATGGTATTTTTTGCTAAACAGAAATCCTTAATTTTGATCAAGGGAAAATTCAATATATTTTCCTCTAGAAGGTTTACCAGTGTGTTGACATCATCCTTAATAACCGGTTCAGACAAAGCCCGTTCTTCCTCTTACAGGGCAACCCTGATATGCAATGGGTTGCCTGACTGTGAGTCCTCATCTGTGCGCTTAAAAAAAAAAGTCTTATAATAAGACTCAACTGCAGGCACACATAAAAAGGTTAATAAAGGGTTTATTTACAAAAGGAAGGGAAATGAAGAAATGAATAACTCAGGGAAAAAGAGATAAATCTGCAAAGGTGTCCTACCAGTTCTGCTGAGCTGGAACCCCAGTGACACGCTATAGCCTGGTGAGAAACCAAGAGACCCCCAGCGCCCACATGTCTGGTTATATACCAAACCTGGCTGCTCAACTCCACCCCTCACTTCCCAGCAATCCTCCCTTCAGTGATGATGATGATGATGATGATGGAGGAGATATAACTCAAAATAAGATTAGAACTAGACCCACACAAGGGCAAAGATATGGAGATTGAGCCCATTGTAGAATCTCAGGTCTCTTTTCTAATTTTAGTTAACAGTAAATAGGAACCATCCTCGAAGATGAGCCCCTCCCAACTGAAAGAAGGCCATATCAGTGTCATCCGTGCAAAAATTCAGGGCAGCCATTTCTCTGCCCACCTGTGCCTATGCAGGTGCTTTCCTTTACCTACTCTGTCACTCTGCAGGGCAGCGGCCTGCCTGTCTGCCCGTGACCTGCACCATGCAGGCCTCTCTTAGCAAACCTGCCATCTCAGAGGGGCAGCTCTTTCTGCCCACCTGTGTCTGTACAAGTGTTCTTTACTTCCTTGTCCTAATAAACCTGTTCTTTAAGTATAAATGAGTCTCTGTCTCGTGGAGGAACTGAAGGGAGCTCTGGTGAAACCTTTCCCAGAGTGAACCCAAGGCCCCGGCTCTGCTCTCAAATCCATCGACTCCAAAAAACGACATCAATGACATTTAGGGACTAGTAGTCCTTGGTGTCTTGGATCTCTTTGGTCTGAGGTGGGGGTGGGGTCCATAAACCTATCTGTGGAATTTGTTAGAGATGTCCTTTTACCCCCCCATTCCAACATCACTTAACCTGAACAAAAAGAGGGGCTTTGGCCCCCTATTTATTGTGCACTAAGCATGTATCAGCACAGACTAAGTCTGCAGTGTTGGCAGCCTGGTCACCTTGCTGCTTCACTTGTTATCTTGCAATAAAAACCACATGTCCCTCACACGTGTTGCTGTTAAATCACACACCCCCTACCCTCCCATCCTGTGCTTATGAAGTTAAGTTTTAGCCCTACAGGCAGAATACAGGTCTGTTATTTTTCATCTTGATTCAGCCCACTGTTCCAGGCTGCTAAGTTATTTTTGGACCTGGATTTTGTCATCCAGTGCTTTGGCTGTCCCAGTTTTTTGCCACCTGAAACTTTGATAAATATGTCATCCATTCCTGTGTCCAAATAACCGGTAAAAATGTTGAACATGAGAAGACTAGGGCCAGAGTTGTGGGTCATATTCCTGAAGTTCCCCCTTTGGCAGATCTTGATGTATGAATGATAACATCCCGCCAAGTGTGATCGGAGGAACAGCTCTGTGCCTGAGCCTCGGCTCAGAGCTTGGACAACAGAGGTGGCAAATGAAGTATTTTCTCCGCTCAGAGGGTTCACATGCTACTGGAGACAGGCAACTAAATACGATGAGATGAATGCTAAGAATGCACTCTTGGTTCAGTGCTTCTGTTTTGAAAAGGCATCCCTCCCAGATGGTCTCTCCTAAGCCCTCTTTGGGATGGATGGGTCATCAGCCAGGAATAAATCCATTTAACCACCAACCATCCCAACCTCTTCCGGGTATCCTTGTATTTTATCTTTTTTTTAAAGATTTATTTATTTATGCATACAAAAACTGGGGTATAGGCCATAGGTGTGGGAGGATGAGAAAATTCACCAGAGACAGAGTGGGGAACACAACAGGAGGATTGACTGAAATACACTGCTGAGGGGAGCAGCGGGCAAGACAGGAGAGGTGTGCTGCGCCATGTGGGTCAGCTCCCTGGCTGGGGCTCAAACACGTGCTGCAGTGGCTGGCGATAGCTTCATAGTGTTGGGGGGGAAAAGGACGTCTGCAACAAACTCCACAGGAGGTCCAAGACACTAGGGGCCACTACTCCTTTAATTCCATCATCATCCAGAAGAGAGGATTACCGGAAACTGAGGGGAGGAGTTAAGTAGACATGTTGGCTATATAACGAGGGTCTTTGGACCTTGGGGCTCTCTTGCTTCTCACAGGGCTACAGCGTGCCATTGGGGTTTCCAGCTCCTCGGATCTGGTAGGCCGTATTTGGAGATTTATCTCTCTCCCTCACTTTCTCTTTTGTCCTTGAGTTATTCATTTTTTTATTCCCCTTCCTTTTGTAAATAAACCCTTTTATTAACCTTTTTGTGAGTGCCTGCAATTGTTCTTATTATAAGTCCTTTTTAAGCGCACGGGTGAGAACCCACAGTCAGGCACCCCACTGTATATCGGGGTTGCCCTGTAACAATAGCACTGTGACTGAATCCCTTGCATCACCAGAGAGGTCCATCTTCTGGTATCCTTAAAGATAACTTAGCAGCCTGGAACGGTGGGCTGAATCAAGATGAAAATTAGTCACATACTTTGCTGAAATTCAGGCACACGGTGTCTACAGTGTTAGAAGTACTTCAAATGGGTTGACAGAGGTCAATCTGGCCTGAATTGTTCCTGGTAAATGCAGGCAGTTCCCCGTTAAGCACACTTGTTAGTGACTGTTCATAGTTCACTGCCAGTTACACTAGTGGCACTTCCTCCAAGGTCTCAGAGAGAGGCACATTCTCTCACTGTGCTGGGTGGGCTTCCTCTGGACCAGCAGATTCAAGGAGATGCCATTCACCCAGCAATTTCTGGGAGCCTGCTAAATCCCCATTCAAGGCCTGACCACCCCTCCTGGGCAGGGAGGTGGGAATGCCACGTGTCTCCACTCCCCCCCCCAGTTCCCGCCCCACTAAGGAATTATGAAATGCACTTAGCAGGTGGTGATCAGCACTTCCTTTGAAGTAAAATAGAACAAACAGAATAGAAAGTATCAGTGAGCACTGTAGGTAGTAAGTACACGTTGTTTTGTGAAATTTTCCTTTCAATTCCATGTTACATTGTGTGCTCTGGGTTAAGATCTAAAATGCATTTCTTACTGTGGGTCTTAGTCAAGAAAGTTTGAAAGCTGCTGGCATAGTGATTAAACGCACACACGCTTTAGTCCACCAGGGCTGGGTTCAGCTATGGGATTTGGGGTGAGTTAGAGCCTACGAGCATCCTCGTGTGAAAACAATAGTGTAACACCTTTCTCGTAGGGCTGGTGTGCGGATTAAATGAAATAACAAGTGCAAATTGCTTAGTTCAGCACCTGGAATGTAATGTGTTCAGAAGAGGTTATTTTCTAGCTTTAAAGACATGCACTCAGAGCCTGGTTTCTCTCTCATCCCAGCACTATTAATTTCACTTCCTGCTTTCTATTTTCAGCAGTTTGGAGAAGCAAGTCTGAGGCTTTCTAGCAATCCTGGATCTCATGGATATTGTCTCTCACATCTCAGAGAGCTCTGAGACTCAAACCTGCCTCTTCTGCGCCTGGGCTGGGGCTGCCTGCAGAGTGAGATCTGAAGAAACCTCAGCGCCCCAACCCCACCTTCTGCCTTCCAGGGCTTCTTGGATTATGGGGGTTGGGGTTGGGGATTGGTGGCTGAGGGGTGGGGATGGGGGTTGGGAAGGGGACGATTTTGCTTGCAAAATCCGCCTTTAGATTCTCACCTTCTTTTCTCAGAGGAAGGAAACACTTTTTCCTGCCTTTCCCCAGGATGCTCTCCCACCCGCGAGTGCCTCGCCTTCCCCTACCCGGCACCCCTGCTCCTAGGCTGGGGGTTGGGGATAAAGCGAGGGCAGAGATGCACTAGGGAGCCCACAGCCGCTCATCGTTCCAGCTTGCCTCTCCAGTTCTCAGACCTCTGCCCGCGGGGTGGCGGGTGGGCTGGGGGGCTGGGGAAGGCAACTGTGACCTCCTGCCCTGGACCTGCGGCAGGGAGGGCGGTTGAGCCCCAGCCCCTACCAGAAGGAGGCAGACTTGGCAGATGCTTGGGGATGTGAAAGCACAGCTGGGCTCACTCATTCGGTCCCCATCCAGTCTTTCAGGCAGATCAAGTTCTGGAGACAGCGTGATGACTAAGAAATGATCCCAGCTTTCAAAGAGCTCAGTCTACTTCTCTGTCTTTAATGCCAGCCCTCAAGAAAGTCTCTATCAAGCAGCTGGGGTGGAGGTGGAGGGGGTCTAGGAAATTGTCTAAACAAAAATTGAATTCAAATATGTAAGACTTTATAGAATGGGAAATTGAATCAGGATCAAAGAAATTTACAGGATGAGAGTAAGTTTGTTGTAAAATAAACTTCCCATTTCAAGACTTTCCCTCTTGTCCACTAAGAAATAATGAGGTTTAATATAATTGAAAGGGGAAATTTCAAAGGATCAGGCAGGGTGATGACACCCTGAGGTTCGGGCATTTGTGTGAGACTTTTGGGTTGGCTCGCAGGCCACGTGTTTGTTTCTGATTGGTAGGCAAAAATCTTCTGCAGGAAGGCTCAGTGTGCGGGTGGGTCGTCACAGCAGCAGAGGACCTCTTGTTTGTTTTCATGGTTGTCCAATTGATGGAGGAGATATGACTTAAAAATAAGGACCCAGAAAAGGAAGTGTGGGGGTGGAAGGAATCAACATAACCATTAGCACAATCCCTAGGCACCACCAGCGCCTAAGTTACAAAGCATAAGTAGGAGCCAGACTGCAGTCCAGGGCAAAGAGGTCTCTTTTCTAATTTTAATTAACAGTGAACAGGAACCACCCTTGAAGATGAGCCCCTCCCAACTGAAAGAAGGCTTTATCAGTGCCATCCTTGCAAGAATGGGGGGCAGCCATTTCTCTGCCTACCTGTGCCTATGCAGGTGCTTTCCTTTACCAGCTCTACAGGGCAGCAGCCTGCCTGCCTGCCCGTGTCCTGCACCATGCAGGCCTCTCTTAGCAATCCTGCCCCCTCAGAGGGGCAGCTCTTCCTGTCCACTTGTGTCTGTACAAGTGTCTTTTACTTCCTTGTCCTAATAAACCTGTTCTTTAAGTATAACTGAGTCTCTGTCTTGTGGAGAAACTTGTCATGTGCCGCCGAAGGGAGCTCTGGTGAAACCTTTCCCAGAGTGAACCCAAGGACCCTGCTCCTCTCTCAAATCCATCAACTCCAAAAAACGACATCACAATGGCTCAATCATGCTGTTTAATTTTCACCTCAACATGGCAGCTGAGAGACAAGATGCAGTCTGTTCCACTCAAAACAGGTTCCACACTAAACTGTCCGTAAAATGAGAACCATCTTCGCTCCATACTTAGTGTCTTGGGAAGGCAGCAGTTAGTGGAGTATCACACCAAGAAAACCCTGGGTTATGGAGAAGTCTGCTCCCTTGCTGGGGACAGGTCCCCGGTGACTGCCTGTGGGACATTCCCCTGCTTCACCAGGAGCAAACCAACATCACTTAGAAAAAACTGGGTAGTTGTTACTCTAGTAAGCAATGAAATGGATACATCTCTAGTACTCCAAGATTATGCACTATTCAGTAATTCCATTAAATGGGGTTTTAATCTTTAGAAACAACTATTTCATTACAGTCTCTTTTAGCCAAAAATAGGTTGAAAAAAAATTTTAAGCTCTGCTTTACAGATTACGTGGACTTTGTGTCAAAATTAAATTGAAAAAAAAAAAAGACGTTGGGCCTCCATGGTGGCACAACAGGTTAAGTCTCAGCACTATGAAGCTATCAGCAGCCACCGCAGCACGAGTTCGACACCCGGCCAGGGAGCTTCCCACATGGCACAGCAGACCTCTCCTGCCTCGCCTGCTGCTCCCCTCAGCTGTGTATTTCAGTAGATCCTTCTGTTCTGCTCCCCACTCTGTCTGGTGAATCCTCTCACCCCCCACACCTCTGGCCTACACCCCAGTTCTTGTATGTATAATTAAAGAAAAATAAATCTTAAAACAAAAAACAAAACTAAGACTTGAAATGCATCCTCCAACTGAACCATCTTCCTCTGGTGCTCCCCTTCTGGGGAGTGATTTCACCATACCATCACTGTCTTTCCCTCCATATGGCCAAGGCCCCTTCCCAAGACCTTCTGCCTAGTTCTTTGTTTGAGGCTAAGATTACCTCAACCCACAGATTACTCTGTGCCCCTGTTTAAGAAATCCTATGCAAAAGGGCTGCAGCGGGAGTTCACCGTCGGTGACCCAGGCACTGGCCTGAATGCCAAGCCTAAGGTAGGTGCCCTGCACATAAAGCCTCTTCACCCAGAAGCTTGGGAAGTGGGCTTAGTGATGTGAAGACACATTTTGTGGGGCAGCAGGGGGGACACACAATTTGTATCATGGATAACCACAGCGGTGCTGAAGTGAACCCAATTTCTGCAAGACCCCAGTGCAACCTCAGGGCTCCCAGTGGTGCCCACACAGCTCTGCCATTGCAAGTTTGTTCCCTTCTACTTCCTGCTCTCTGACCTTGGTGATGCTGTCCCCTCCACTTCCCTGGTCAACCTCATGTGGCCTCCAGGCATCTAGAGCCCCTGGTGCCATGTGCCCACGGCATGACTGATTCCAGAAAATCAAGACTGTGTGATACAACTCCTTGCCTGCCTCCTCCTCCCCTGCCTTCTGAGAATGTGTGTGGGGTGCTGCATCTGACACCGGGGGTGGCGTATAATAGGATCCTCGTTCTCATCAGGCAAGTGTGACTCAGTCTTACCCTCCAGCTCTAGACACGCTTGCAGTCTGCACTCCCTCTGCCCCCTCCTCTCAGAGCTGCTCACACGCTTTGTTACCATCGCTCCACTGCCAGAGCTGGGGTGGGTTGAATGGTGCCCCCACAGAAGATAAGTCCACGTACTCACCCCCGGAACCTCTGAATGTGACGTAATTTGGGGAAAGCGTAGATAGGAAAAGCGTAGATGTAATTAAGAGTCTTGAAGTGAGATCATTCTGGGATGAATCCTAAATCCAAGGACAAGCGCATGTGAGACACACGGAGGGGAGACGGACAGAAGCCGTGTGAAGGTGGAGGCAGAGAATGAACTCCCACAGCCGCAAACCAGGGAACACCTGCAGCTACCAGGAGCTCGAAGAAACAAAGGATTTACCCACTAGATCAGACGGAGCACCACCCCGCTCGCACCTTGATCTTGGACATCTGGCCTTGAGAATCATGAGAGAATATTTTAAGCCACCCATTTGGTGCCAATTTGCTTGGCGGCCCTAGGGAACTAATTTGCTGTTCTCGACAAATCAGCTGTCCACTCCTAGTCCTGTTCTCACCAACTCAGCGGCAGCACTTGGAGCTGACCACCCCATCCTCAGGCCCTCCCTGCACTCTGCTTTCCAGACCTCACACAATCTTTCATGCTGGATCCCTCCCTCCTCCCTGCTTCTAGGTGTGGGAGGCTCGCACCTTGACCTCCATGGACCCCCTGGGAGAAATCCTCCAGTCCCATCTAAACACTGTCTCCATGTTGACGTGGGGACTGCACCCCGAAGGAACCTGGCATGGAGGAGGGGCTCAAGAGTAATTTGGAGCAAGAATCTTTTCACTTAAATCATTTTTAATGTATTCACCATATTTCCTGTGACAGCACTCGTAGACACACACTCTTGCCCTTCTCACAGGAGCTCTGTGGATTTGATGACCGGGTGCTAGGCCTTCAGCTCATTTGTGAAGCTGTGTCACACTGTCATTTGGAAGCCAGTGTCAGCCCAGGCCCCTGGACCTTCTGTACGTCTCCCACTGAGCCTTGGCCAGACTGGAGTGCCTGGAAGTTTCTGCTCCTCTCACCACCTCTCCTAGGATGTCTGTACGGAAGGACTGGTGGGCTCTTCCCCTTGATGACTAAGGCTTCTAGAGAGGCTTCCTCTCCGGAACAGGGGTTGGCAAAGTATGACCCATGGGGCAAATCTGGCCGGCCGCCTGTTTCAGTTGAGCATTTTACTTGCGCATGCCCTCCCTCCCTCATATTGCTGCTTTTGTGCCTCGACAGCGGAGCTGAGCAGCCTGAACAGAGACCATGGGGCCCAAGGTCTACCATATTTTCTCCCCTATCCTTCACAGAACAGCCGGTTGAACTCCGCTCTGGTGTGGGCTAGCCCCAGAGAGGAGTTGCCCGCCTTGGTTTGCCTGTACCATCTCTCTCCTTTACCAATTCTGGGGTATAGTAGGGGGTGACCTTTTCCTCCTTTCCCACTCATCGCCCTCATGGGGTTTAAAAGTATGTGAATTCCATTACGTGAATGAAGGTCTCCATGACTATTAAACTTCCCTCCTCCATTCTGCCATCCCCCAGAGTGATGATTAATAAGGTTGGTATTCCTGGTAAAGGCCTTCCTACACTACCACCAGTTTCTCTGCTAGGTGGGCTCTTGGGTGGGCCCTGAAGGCCCTTCCACACCCCTGCCATTCTTTTTTTTTTTTAAGATTTATTTATTTACGCATACAAGCTGAGGTGTAGGCCAGAGGTGTAGGGCGGCGAGAGGATTCACCAGAGACAGAGCGGGGAGCAGAACAGGCAGACTGACTAAAGTACACTGCTGAGGGGAGCAGTGGGCGAGGCAGGATAGGTCTGCTGTGCACTATGGGAATCTCCTTGGCCTGAGATCGAACTCGTGCTGC
>PVIJ01003439.1:39518-135343 GCA_004024925.1 Scalopus aquaticus
CTTTTTTTTTTTTTTTTAAAGAATTTTTATTTATTTATGCATACAAGCTGGGGTACAGGCCAGAGGCGCAGGGCGGCGAGAGGGCTCACCAGAGACAGAGTGTGGAGCAGAACAGGCAGATCAGAGATACACTGCTGAGGAGAGCAGCGGGCGAGGCAGGAGAGGTCTGCCGCACCATGTGGGACTCTCCCCGGCTGGGCGTCGAACTCGCATCGCCCGCAGCCAACAGCTCCACAGCGCAGCACTCAACCGCTGCGCCACCGGGGAGGCCCAGCAGTGTATTTCTGATCTGCCTGTTCTGCTCCCCACTCTTTCTCTGGTGGACCCTCTCGCCGCCCCACACCTCTGGCCTGTACCCCAGCTTGTATGTATAAACAAATAAATCTTAAAAAAAAAAAAAAAAACAATGGCTGCGGATAGCTTCATAGTGCTGCGCTTAACCCATTGCGCCACCAGGGAGGCCCGCCCCTGCCATTCTTAAGGCTTCTTTGAAATGCACTAGGCCTTATCTGGAGCTTCTCTGTTCTGAAGCCCTGATGAGCAGTGGGGGTTCTTGATGCTTCCTGCCCCCCTTAGCGCTTAGGATACTCTTCCTGGGGGCTGCAGGCTGGGATCAGCTAACATTTTGCCACATTCCTCACACTCATGACCTTTGCTCTGCTGTGGGGCTCTGAGCACAGAGATTCCCCACACCCGCTGAGGCATGGGGAGCTCTCTGACCTGAGCACTGATTTTTGAGGACAGTGTCTGAGTCTCACACACTTCCTCACACGCGGGCATCCGCTGGGTCTCTGCGCTGGAGTCCTCTGGGCTGCGTGGGTTTTCTGACAGGCAGCAAGTTGTGCCTTCCTGGTGGCTCCCTCACTGCACTCACCACACCTGGAGGATCCTTTTCTTCTAGACGCCTTGTGGCTTCTTGGGACTCACGAGATTCTGCAAAATTGCATCTCTGGAGCCCAGTCTGTGGGGTTCTCCCAGTGCCTTCCCTGTACACAGTGTCTCCAGAAATGCTCTGCTTCCAAGATGATTCCACTGCCTGGCTCTGCTCTCACCATCTGACAGCTAAACACGCGGCTTGATTCCTATTACGAGCAAAAAGCAAGCTGAGGACGGAATAATCCAGCACCACGGAGGAGAGAAGGTAGTATGCAGCAGCCTTATCTTCACAACCCTTCAAGGAGGAGTGGGGATGGGCCCAAAGAGGAAACCTCCAGAAGCCAGCAGACAAAGAAGGCAGCTGGCGCTGGGAAAATGGAAGAAATGAGAGGGAGCGAACAAAGGGCAGGACACACACCTGGGGAACGAGCAGGGAAGTAGGCTGGCTGACGCAAACACCCCAGGTGGAAAGGAGTGAGAAAGCGCAGCAGCAGGTAGCGGGGGCGTGGAGGGCAGCGGGCCTTGGTGTCCTACCCCCGCAGGCAGACAGTACGGGTGGAGCCCCACATCAGGCCCCGGGCTTCTCTGTAGATGGCTACCCAGGAGAGGAGCAGGCCCTCAGGTATTTATGTGGACAGTGCCCTCACATTTGCACCTGGCAGCGTGGAGACCACGGAAACACAGGAGTCATTGGAATCGGCCTTCCTTCCTGGGTTCTCCAACATTCTAAATGTTCCCAGGGAAGGAGCTGCTACTGGAGGGCCACGGACCCCTCACCTGGGCCAGCGGCTGTCCTCAGCTATCTGCACAGCTGAGCCTGGATGCTTCCCTTGCTCCAGAGGATGATCAGATCAGGCTGGAAAAAATGAAACTGTCATGGCACTGAAAACAAGAGGGGGAGATAGGGGATCAAAACTGGCCTCAGTCCTTTTGTCCTGTGGAACAGCCGAGAGTCTGCTTGGGAAGTGCAACCAGTAGCGCTACTGTCTAAGGGAACAAACGCTGTCTCGAGACAGGTGGCCAAGTCTCAGTACTAAGGTGGGCAGGAGTGCTGGGGGGAGGGGGGGAGGCCCAGAGCAGAGGGAAACTTCCAGTTGGGAGGAACCATGCAGCTTGTGAGAATTCAGAAACTAAAATAAACTAAACTGAAACCTTTATTTTATTTTTTTTAAGATTTATTTATTTATGCACACAAGCTGGGGTGTAGGCCAGAGGTGTGTGTGTGGGGGTGAGAGGATTCCCAGAGACAGAGTGGGGAGCAGAACAGGTGGATCTACTGAAGTACACTGCTGAGGGGAGCAGCGAGCGAGGCAGGAGAGGTCTGCTGTGCCATGTGGGAAGCTCCCTGGCCGGGGATCGAACTCGTGCTGCCCTGGCTGCTGACAGCTTCATAGTGCTGAGACTTAACCCCTTTCAGCACCAGGGAGGCCCCAACTGAAACCTTCAGATCATTGTAAACAATGCGTGGGAGCGAGGACTTGGCAATGGGTGAGTTTAGAGTCAAGAGGGTCCTTGCCCGGGCAGTTGCTGGAGACTCCCCAGAGGGGTGAGATGGCACCAGCCTGTGAGCACAGTGTGTGGCCATGTCCTCACACACCCACAAGGTCACCTGATCATGTGATTCCGATGCCCCCAGAGGAATAGCCCCTGATGGGGATGGCCAGATTCACCAGGGTAAGAGCAGCTTTGGGTCTGTGTTTACGGCTGATGAGCAAGAAGAACTGCGGAGCAAGAGGCTCAGAGGGCCAGGGAAGCATAGGGGGCCCCTCCAGCAGGGAAGGGTGGTCTAGGCTGCTGTGTCAGCCAGTGTCACGGCCAGGGACGCACAGGACAACACTATTCTCCTTCACTGTTCTCAGGACTAGTTTCAGTGTGTTTTGGGGGTGGGCACAGTTCTCAGCAGGGTGCCCCACAGTGTAACTCAGTTCTGGCTCTGTTTACCCAGAGGTGGTAGCCAAGAGTTTCAAGAGCTTAGAATCAGTCCTTCCTGCCCCTCCCCCACACTCCCCAGCTTTCCAGAGTTTGGGGCTGAAAGTTCCAACCCTTAGATCACTTGCTTTTCATGTGATTAGTCCCATCCCTACCCTGCCTAGGGCCTACCCTAAGCCCAATAGTCAGTATGAGCTCCTGTGTGCACAAAAGGGGCTCCTTGTGATAATTCCTCCTATTACTCAGGAAATTCCAAGGGTTTTAGGAGCCTGTGCCACGAACAAAGACCAAATAAATGTATTTCTTATACCACAGGAAGGAATGCAAACCTAGTCTGGGTGGCCATTCGAGGTTGTGAAAAGGGCCGCAGACGGAGCCAAGGCTTACCAGACCCAGGAGGAGGGCTGCAGCTGCCAGGACTGGCCCCGAGGCTTCTCTCTGCACTGGATAATTCCAGTCAAGCATGGCAGAGGCTAAGGGAAGTCTGAGTTAGGACTGATAAAAAGCTGCAGTCCCCCACGGATCAACGTCCAGTGAGACACACACACACACACACACACACACACACACACACACACACACAGAGCAGAATATTTACAAAGGTGGGGGGAGTGGAGGGGCACATGGACAGCCCTGCATTCTGAACTTGCACCAAATCCACTTCAGAAACTGGGCTCTCAGGGTAAAAATGAACCCAACATCTCTTACGTGGGAGGAAAAACAGGTAAGCTTCATTCTTAAGAATTTTAAATCATATCCATATATACCCTCGCCATCTTAACTTGGGCTGCTAAATAAGTAAACAACTCAAAGTACTTTAAGTGATAAATTCCCATTGGTCAAACAGATATGGCACATCTACATAATGAAATATCATGAGCTATAAAGAGAATAAAGTAGATCTAAATGGAACAACTTGGAGAAATTTTTATGATGCAATAAGTTGCTGTAAGTGGAAAAACAAGGTTCAGCTTGATCCTTTTTTAAAGATTTTATTCATACATAAAATCTGGATGACTTTATTCTAAACTCTTGAAAGATTATGAGAGGCATTCACTTTCTACATTTTTTACACAATGAACTTGTATTACTTTCATAATAAAAAAACAAGTTTTCTTTCAAATTTTTTTATTACAGTAAAATGCAAACACAAATTTATTTCATTAACAATAACTAAGATTTTTTTTTCATCACGTCACACGGGAGATTGGTTGGCAATGGCTTAGCTCCACGGCATTCAGAGGAAAAGAATTCCAAACAAGACTTGCTCTTGGCTGAGCCCAGCTAGCACTTTCTTGTTAAAATGTGGCAAAATGTACAGAACAAAAAAATTACCATTTTAATAATTTTTAGGCGGACAATCTGTGACATTAAGTACATTCACATTGTTGTGCAACCATCCCTACCTCCCAACTCCAGAATCTTCACCCATTAAAAAAAAAACTCCCTCTCTCCCCTCCCCCAAGTCCCCGGCAACCGTCATTCTACTTTGTGTGTCTGATTTTGACCACTCTAAGTACCTCATGTAAGTGGAATCAAACAGCATTTGTTCTTTTATGTCTGACTGATTTCCCTGGCATGACGTCTCATGTTCGTCTGTGTTGACGCATGTGCCAGTTCCTTCTCCCTTTTTTTTTTTAAAGAGTTATTTATTTATGCATACAAGAGCTGGGGTGAGGCCTGCGGTGTGGGGGGTGAGATGATTCACCAGAGACAGGGTGGGGAGGAGAAAAGGCAGATTGTCTGAAATACACTGCTGAGGGGAGCAGCAAGCGAGGCTGCTGTGCCATGTGGCTTAGCTCCCTGGGAATCGAACTTGTGCTGCAGTGGCTGTCCATAGCTTCACAGTGCTGAGACTTAGCCCCTTGCGCCACCAGGGAGGCCCTCCTTCTTCCTTTTAACAACGTGCTACTGCATGGTTGCACCACATTTTGTTCATCCATTCACCCCTCAGGGGATACCTGGTTGCCTCTACCTCTTGGCCATTGTGAGAAATGCTCCTATGAATGTGGAATTACCAGGTCATAAAGTAATTCTGAAAATTTTGAGGACTAGCCACACCGTTCTTCATAGCAGCTGCACTGTTTTTCATTCTCATCAGCAACATCCAGGGTTCCGATTTCTCCCTAACATCACCAACACTTTGTTGGTTTTTCTTTCTTTGTTATTTGGAATCCCAGTGGGTGTGAAGTGATATCTCATTCTAGTTTTGCTCTACAGTTCCTTAATAATGGCTGATGTAGGACATTGTTTCATGTGCTTGTTGCTCATTTACAGTGCTTCCTTGGAGAAATGTCTTATCTAGTCTTTTGACCATCTTTTTAAAAAATATTTATTTATGCATACAAACTGGTGTGTAGGCCAGAGGTGTGTGGGTGTGTGTGTGAGAGGATTCACCAGAGTCAGAGTGAGGAGCAGAACAGGCAGATTGACCAGACTGACTGAAATACACTGCTGATGGGAGCAGTGGGTGAGACAAGAGAGGTCTGCTGCGTCACGTGGGTCAGCTCCCTGGCTGGGGATCAATCTTGTGCTGCAATGGCTGGTGATAGCTTCATAGTGCTGAGACTTAACCCCTTTAGCCACCAGGGAGGCCTCCTTTGCCCATTTTTTAATGGAGCTGACTTTTGTTGTTGAATTTTAAGAGCTTTTTGTATATTCTGCACATCTTTTAGTTTTTATAAAATTTCTAAAAAAGTTATAGGAATTTTGCATGGAAAATTTACAAATTTAGACATTTGTATCTGAAGTTAAAACAGCATTACAGGGTAAATGCTAAGGCTGAGCGTATATGTAAGGCCAAGCACGACAGCTGATTCTCTTAGCCTCTGCCAAGCCCTCCCAAAGGCTCCTTACATCACAAATCAGAATGCAAAAGCTATAGTAGAGAGAAACTGTATCTGGGAAGAATGACAAGGTCCAGCACTTTATATAGATTATAAGTTATTTTGGTTTCATGAACAATGTCCCTAGAAAAAAATTTCCTCAGAGGGTAGACAGTGGAAATCATATTTTCTACCAAAAATAAGCTGTGATTATTAACTGGACAGGTTTTTATCAAAAGTGTTTCTAAACTCGCACGTACAGTGAATGTGATCTAAGGACTCAGGGGCTGCCAGTCACCTACCAACGCCACTTTCCCCTCCTTTCCTACTAGCAGAGACACATTTGTATTCAGGCTGACAAAATGCTCTGCTAACAAGACCACAACTCCGCCCTCTCCTGTAGCCAAGGCTGGTTACAAGAAACAGTTCTGGCCAAGAAAATGAAAGCAGAAGTCACTGGACAAGCTTTCGGGAAACTCTTTGAAAACTGTTATTCAAAATGTGGTGCTTTGTTAGAAATGCTGAATCTTGGGACCCACCCCACCCCTACAGAGTGGAGATAGACATTTTAATAAGACCCCCTATAGATTCACACATGCATTTAAAGTTATGAGAAGTTCTACTTTAAGGGGCGCTGACTTAGCTGCGTCTTTCTTCCAGCCTGGAATGTGATGACTGGAGTGACAATGGCCAACTTTTGACGGCAATGTGTCCTTGAGGAAGCCACAGGCTAAGGATGCTAAAGCTGGCAGTGGGGAAAAACAGGGAAACTGGGGCAGCCTCCAGACTTTTTAACAGGGGAGAACAATCTCTACCATGTGAATTTACAAACCAGAAGGACTGCTACTAATGTGCAGACAGAGAGAAATCAGAAAGGTCTGAGCAAGAAAGAGCCCAGACACCCTGCGGGCTGAGCTGTCTCTATCGCTCCTCGAGTTGAAGCTGGTGCCCATCTACCCGTCCCCTCTGTCAGATCAAGGATCCCAGTAAGTAAAATTCAGATGCTATTAATGCTTGATGTGTCTTCTAAAATGTTTGATAAAGAAAATGTATTGTCTTCTAATTATTAAATATTTGCTGCTTTGGGCCTCCCTGGTGGCGCAGCGGTTAAGCGCTGTGCTGTGGAGCTGTCGGCAGCAGCGATGCGAGTTCGATGCCCAGCCAGGGAGAATCCCACATGGCGCAGCAGACCTCTCCTGCCTCGCCCGCTGCTCCCCTCAGCAGTGTACTTCAGTCAATCTGGCTGTCCTGCTCTGCACTGTCTCTGGTGAAGCCTCTCACCACTCCACACCTCTGGCCTGTACCCCAGCTGTATGTATAAATAAATAAACCTTAAAAAAAAGAAAAAGAAAAAGAAACTGTTTAAAAAAATATTTGCTGCTTTATGTGACTTATTGTTTTCTGATTTTAGGTAATCCTGGACATATTTTCCAATAGTATTTATTCTACTTAAGATGTCCCATGACTCACATGTACTTACATTGTTTGCTTCAGGCATTATGCTTTTAAGATGTTTATTTTTTATAATACCTTATGTCCCATATTACAAATCATTCCTTATATGCCAAAAAGTATATTTTTTAAACTACTGTGCTTTTTCTTTGAAGTTAAGATTTCTAAATCCTGGAAGCATTCTTAATCTGGAGTAGTTTAGAACCCAGATATTTTGAATAAATAATGCTGTATTTTTAGAAGTGCTTTCCAAGATTTGTCATATAAATAAATTCAGCAAACTAAGAATAGAAAGAAACAAAATCTTTTAGTTGGTAAAGATTAAATATAAAAAACCTCCAGAAAATGTTATATTTAGTGAAAAAGTTTGAGCCACATTCCCTTTAAGATCTGGAACAAGAAAAAGAACAGCCTTGGCCACTTTAACTAGTTCTAGGGATGCCAGTCAGTGCTAGAAGGAAAGAAAAATAAAAGCTCTAGGGTGATTTTGGAAGAAGCAAAATTCCTTTTCTGTACATGATGTAATTATCTGCTGCAAAATCAAAAGAAAAACTGTCAGTGCTAACAAGAGAATTCAGCAAAGATCTACCATTAACATCTCTCTATATATCAGCACTATCTAGAAAAAATAACCAAAGAAATTGTATTCACATTAGCAAAACTAATGTGAAATTAACTTAACCAAGAATATACCACATCTCTGTAAAGAAAACCTTAAAGCGCTAATAAATGATATAGAAAAGAATCTGAATAAAGAGGGCGGGATTTCATGTTCTTGCATAGATGTCGTTTTTTGTTTTTTGTTTTTTCAAAATAACCTGCAAATTCTATGCAGTCCAATCAAAATTTCAATTGGATTTTTAGAGAAACCATATATGCTTATTCAGAAGTATATATAGAGAATAACTAGGTTAACCTTAGAGAAGAATAATAAAGGTGGGGCTTCCCTGGTGGCACAGGGGTTAAAGTATCAGTGCTTATCAAGCTATCGGCAGCCACTATAGCCCGAGTTCAATACCCGGCCAGGGAGCTAACCCATATGGCACAGCAGACCTCTCCTGTCTCATCCACTGCTCCCCTCAGCAGTGTATTTCAGTAGATCCACCTGTTCTGTTCCCCAATCTGTCCCTGGTGAATCCTCTTAATCTTCTGCATCTCTGGCCTACACCCCAGCTCTTGTATGCATAAATAAATAAATCTTTAAAAAGGCAAAAGAAGAAAGGGAAAGGACGGCCATACAAGATATGGACAAATTCTTAGGTTGGAGCCTTGGAACAAGAGCAAGAGACCAATGGGACAGAAGAGAGGAGTTAGAGGCTCATAGAATAGCCTCTTCTTATCAACTGTGGAGAAGTTCTAAGACCCCCAGGAGGATGCCTGAAACCACAGACAGTACCATGCTTTCCCCCAGACATACATACCTGTGATAAAGTTTAACTTATAAATTAGGCATGACATTAAAACAATAGACAAAATAAAACAATTATAATAATATACCATAATAAGTTGTGTGAATATCGTCTCTCTCAAAAAATCTTTAGGTAATATTTTCTACCACTGTTGAGGCTGGATGAAACCATGGTGGCTACGGGGCACTTGTGTATGCAGGGACTACTTCTATAGGGTAACAGATCACTGGCTGGTGGCTGGTGCTGGGTCACTGAAGTCTCATTGTAAAACTGAATGGCTATTCCTCACACCAAGTATGAGTGGAAATTAGGTGGCTGAATTAAAAACCTAAATATAGGAAAAAATAGAAAATAATGGTTTGTGACTTAAAAGTGAGAAAGGATTTAACTAGAATTGCAAAAAGTACATAGCATAAGGGAAAGTAAGTTTGACGAATTTTATTATGAATTTTATAAGTTTGACGAATTTCAACATTAAGCATTTGTATTCAGGGCCTCCCTGGTGGCACAGCGGTTAAGCGCTGCGCTGTGGAGATTCCCACATGGTGCGACAGACCTCTCCTGCCTCGCCTGCTGCTCCCCTCAGCAGTATATTTCCATCGATCTGCCTGTTCTGCTCCCCACTCTGTCTCTGGTGAGCCCTCTCGCCTCCCCACTCCTCTGGCCTGTATCCCAGTTTGGATACATAAAATAAATAAATCTTAAAAAAAAAAAAAGATTTGTGTTCAACGAGAAGATGATGAACAAGTTATTTGATGTCAGAAAAGAGGAGAAATGCAACGTTTAAAACTAATGCAATATAAGAGGCCATGTACTGTTTGAGCCTTTTATGTGAACTGTCCAAACTAGACAAGCCCATACAAAAAGTGAAAAAGAGGCCTCCCTGGTGGCGCAGCGGTTGAGCGCTGTGCTTTGGAGCTGTCAGCAGCGGTGACACGAGTTCGATGCCTGGCCGGGGAGAATCCCACATGGTGCGGCAGACCTCTCCTGCCTCGCCCGCTGCTCCCCTAAGCAGTGTATTTCTGATCTGCCTGTTCTGCTCCCCGCTCTGTCTCTGGTGAACCCTCTCGCTGCCCCATGCCTCTGGCCTGTACCCCAGCTTGTATGCAGAAATAAATCTTTAAAAAAAAAAAAGAAAAAAAGAAAAAGAGCTTGGGGGGGTGGGGGGGGGAGAGATGGGGAGCATGCCCACCAACCTCCGTCTCTGGAGGATGGTGAAAATATTTATTGGGTAGTTACACAATTCTAAACATGCCAAAAACTACTGAAGTGCAATCTTTCTAAGGGTGGGGTTTAGGTGTATGAATTACATCTCATCAAAAAATCCAACAAGAGTGTGGTACCCCAAATATGAACTTTGGCCAATCAACAAGACAAAGCAACTCCAACAGAAACATCAGGAAATGATAGTCAGTTTACACACAAGGAAACCAAAAAGTCAGTATATAGAGATGTTCAAAATCATTAGCAATTATTGAGAGATGAAAAATTAAAATAAGATCCACTTATGCCAATTAGACTGGCAAGTTAGAACATGAGATGGTGGCATGCATTGGTGAAGAATGTGGGGACACAGGAGCCCTGTGCACTGCCAGTGGGAAGAGGGGCCAACTTGCTAGTCGATGTAAAGAGTAGACACACACACACACACACACACACACACACACACACACACACACACACACACGGCCTATGGCCCAGGAAAGCCAGGCATGCACAGGGAATGTGGATCTGTTCATAAGAAGCATTGGCAGTGGGATGGGGCACCGAAGCTCTCTGGACACAATCTAAATCTCCTAGTGTGGGGGCCTCCCCGGTGGCGCAGCGGTTGAGCGCTGCGCTGTGGAGCTGTGGAGCTGTCGGCAGCGGCGAGGCAAGTTCGACGCCCGGCTGGGGAGAATCCCACATGGTGCGGCAGACCTCTCCTGCCTCGCCCGCTGCTCCCCTCAGCAGTGTATTTCTGATCTGCCTGTTCTGCTTCCCACTCTGTCTCTGGTGAACCCTCTTGCCGCCCCTCGCCTCTGGCTTGTACCCCAGCTTGTATGTATAAATAAAATAAAATCTTTAAAAATAAATAAATAAATTTCCTAGTGTGGGAAGACGATGGGCAACACGCCGAGGGGGCTGCAAGCCATGGAAAACTTCGCAGCGGTCAGAAACTAAGGACATGGAGCACAAGGACAAATCTTTGAAAAATAGTGCTTAAAGAGGGAAATGAGGTTTAACATAAAATACATTAAAAATACACTGGCCCCATTAGCATAAACAGCCATGTATGTATACACATCAAAACTGAGTTCCATGTTCTCAGATGTTTAGAGCTGATCCTGAAACCATACAAAGCTGGGACAATATGATGTCACAATGTGTGGGTCCTCACCCACCCCCTTAAAATTGCAAGACATGACCTAGGCTGAGGGTGCAACAATAACGGTTTATTAACAAAGGACTGAGATAAGGAGAGAGTTTCCTAAGGCCACATATGACCCACAGTCCTTCCCCAGATAGTGTCTGCAGTGGCCAATAGTCCAAAGCAAATGGTGCTAGTGCAAGTTGGCACTGTCCCTTTGATAAGAGCGTAGAGCTGGTGCCACATGGATAAGTGGTGGGCCAGGACCCAAAGCATGGTGACAGCTGGAGGTAGTCACAGGTGGCACTGCTAAGGCAGCATCACAGCAGAAAATCTGGACACAACTATACCAGAAGGTGGGATACCAGCAAGGTGGACTTACTAGAAGTAGGGGTGGTGGTCAGGAGGTGGACAGGAGGGTATGAAGTGGTGGACAGCCCTTAGAGACGAGCAGGCACAGGTCAGCAGTGCTGGTCAGTAAGTGGTGATGGGGAAGATCAGGCACCAGCGTTACAACTCTTTAGAGGTGCCAGGCACAAGCCAGCACCAGTCAGCAGCAATGCTGGAAGGCAGGGCTGAAGTATGACTTGAAGCTTTCAAAGGTCTATGTCGAAGAGCTTTCCAGAAGAGAGGTAGGAGGAGCCTGTTGAAACCACTGAAACTCAGCTTACATCCCCTTCAGAGTACCCACCTTTCAAACCTCATTGGTCCATTTTCAATACCTCTCTGGTTTCAAAACTGAAACTGCAATCTCATGTCCAACCCAACCTGCACCAGGTGAGTTGTTCTCCCATCAGATGAATAGCACAAGGGGCTCAGTGGAGCTGAGATGTTTGCTGCACCTGGCTGCTTCAGCAGGCCGGGCATGGTGGTGGGCTCAGAGGCCCCTGCAGTAGAGCCAGGATGCTTGTCCCCGTGGCCAGAGCTTGGGCTGTAGTGGTGCCAGAGTGTTGCTGCCATAGGTGCCTACCAGCTTGGCCCTTGGGCTGGCATTGAACTCAGGCCCTGGTGCACCAAGGGCCTCTCTCCCACAGATGTCACTGGAGCCCAGGAAGTTCTGCCAGAGCCAGAAAACCCAGGAGCCACAGTGGGGGGTGGGAGGGTAGAGGGAGGATAGGATGGGGAGAGTCTTCTTACAATCCAGCCAGCAATACTTACCAAACTGGTAAATGCAGGTATTAACTACTTCTTAGAAAAGAGAGTTAATTATTTGTTTACAAACTATCTGTAATCATTTCATTTTAAGTTAACATGTAGGCACACAGATATGTATAAAAATGTCTGGAAGGTGGAAGTATATACATGAAAATGCTCACAGTGTTAAGTAGTGGGATTATAAGTAAATTTAATTTCCTTCTTTATATCTTCCTTTCTTGACTGAATTTTTTACATTTTGCTTGAGTTTTATAAGAAAAAATAATTTAAAGAGAAAATACAAGCATTTTCTTTAATGCTTGTATACCTTTCTTAGTGAAGACAAAAATGCCTATGTTGAACACATAAAGAATTGCCTACTTTGGGGGGAAGCAGTGGAGTAGGGGAAACAACAAATAAAGTGGGAGGGACCTTGGTTGACCAGCAATGACAATGAGCCTCCAACTGAAGCACACTCTGCAGACATTCCACTACTGAGGTCCAAAAAATTCTCGGGTCACATTACATGCACTTATCAACTCACTGGCTGAGGCAGTCCCTCGGTTTTCAGACTCCATTAAGTAAGTTCTGGCTACAGGGCCTCCCTGGTGGCGCAAGAGGTTAAGTCTCAGCACTAGCATGCTCTTCACTCCATGTGGGAAGAGTCTGGACCAGGAGCTCAAGAGAGTTTTCTCACCCTTCTCCACATAACAAGATCATTTTAAGGAGCTTTTAAAAAATCCTGAGGTGGGCGGGGCCTCCCTGGTGGCGCAGTGGTTGAGTGCGGCTACGCAAGTTCGATGCCCAGCCAGGGAGAATCCCACATGGTGTGGCAGACCTCTCCTGCCTCGCCTGCTGCTCCCCTCAGCAGTGTATTTCTGATCTGAACCCTCTCGCCACCCCGCGCCTCTGGCCTGTACCCCAGCTTGTATGTATGAATAAATAAATTAAAAAAAAAAAAAAGAATCCTGAGGTGGGGCCTCCCTGGTGGTGCAATGGTTTAAGTCTCAGCACTATGAAGCTATCCAGAGCCACTGCTGCACAAGTTCGATCCCCGGCCAGGGAGATTCCCACATGGCGCAGCAGACCTCTCCTGTCTGGCCTGGCTCTCCTCAGCAGTATATCTCAGCAGATCCTCCTGTTCTGCTTCCCACTCTGTCTCTGGTGAATCCTCTTGCCCCCACCCCCACCTCTGGCCTACACCCCAGTTCTTGTATACATAAATAAATAAATCTTAAAAAAAGAAAAGGTTCTGGCTACATTTCAAAATAAAATGATGCTTGAGAGGTAAAGGCTTGTTACATCCAAGGTCTAGCTGCCCTGGTTTGTGCATTAAGACCAATAGAGAGTGATGTAAACTTTACAGCTTCTTGCACAGGACATCCCTTCCCACACAGCACTCCATTCTCTTCAGGGTGTTTACAACTAGGTTTTAAACATTTTTCGGCGTTTCTGTATGCAGTAAGTTGTTCAGGCATAGGGCAGTGAACAGTTTTCATCCTCCCATGATATCAGTGGCCATATTGATATACACATGTACTAGCTTGAAGGCAACTCCAAAGCACCATAAACAAGCAAAACTTACTTTTTTTTAAAGATTTATTTATTTATGCATACAAGCTGGGGTACAGGCCAGAGGCGTGGGGCGTCGAGAGGGCTCACTAGAGACAGAGTGGGGAGCAGAACAGGCAGATGGACCGAAATACACTGCTGAGGGGAGCAGCGGGCGAGGCAGGAGAGGTCTGCTATGCCATGTGGGAATCTCCCCGGCCTGGCATCGAACTTGTGTCACCGTTGCAACAGCTCCACTGTGCAGCGCCTAACTGCTGCACCACCAGGGAGGCCCAAACAAACACAACTGAAAGTATAGCTTTCCAAGATCCTGCTTTTAAGGGAAAATGTTCAAATACACACAAAGTTTAAGAAGCACTGTAACATCGTGCTGCACATATTTCCTTCTGTCTTTTTTCTGTCTTGTTCTGCTCTCCACACTTTTCTTGTGAGAGAATTTCAAAAATTAAAAAAAAAAATTGAAGCTCTCTTTTGAGTACAGCCAAAATTGTCCTTACAACCATCCAAACTGCCAAAACTCAAACTAACACTCTAACAAGAGAGTAGCTGACCAGATACTAGTATGCTGATACCACACACTGAAATCCATTTCCACCTAAGCATGCCAGAAAAAGACTGTGTACAGCAAGTCTTTGCTTGCACTTAAAAATTACACAAAAAATTAAATCAATTTGCAAATGTCTCCAAGAGAAAAGAGACCAATTAGGTTCCTGAAACTATGCATTCATCCAATAATGCACAAAGCCAATACTGATTACTAATACGCAATAGTTAGATGTTGCAAAAGATACGGAGTCTCGCAACACAAGGAAATGAGACATTGAAAAGAGAGATCACAAGATAGTATGTTGTCACCAAGGACAGTCACAGAAGGTGTTGGGAATGCCCTGGGGAAGAGGGTGATAGAGTGACAAGACCACACCCCTGTACAACACGTTCACCATGGCTACTCCAAAAGCGTGGACACCCTGACATGCGCAACTTGGGCATTGTCTTTAGTGTAACTTGGAAAGCTGTGATGCGGACAGTCTTACTGGAACATATCCAGATATGTATCAACAGGCTATCGGATAGCTTGGTGACCCCGGTTATTAAGATCAATGCCCCCTTTTTTGAATTCTATGATCTAGTTTCATTTCCTACGTTTTTTCTTGTATGGAAAAGATGCGTGACCAACTTGCAGAAATAGTCTTGTTTGCTTGCCAGATATGTTCCTCATTGTAAATTTGCATCCTGGTTAACTATAACAGCTTGGAAGTTACATAAATGTCCAACAATAGGGAATCAGTTAAGAACAAAATTCATTACAGTGCATATGTATAAGACTATGCAGCCACTAAAAAAACATGATGTAAGAGTAAGTTTTACCATGGGTAAATGCTTACAATAGGGGACATTTAAAAATCAGGTCACAAAACAAAATTATTGATGTTCCCTACTATGTTCAAAAATATATATACTTGGGTTGGGGGGACATTGGCAGGACCCTTAGGAAGCATGAGGTAGTCTCAAGGTGACGTCAGACACGATTTGTTTTATTTTGCAATTTTGTGACTTTAGGTCTTTATTTTTATGTATTTCCTGAATTTTCCATAGCAATAATTCTATATTCAGAAAATAAGGAGCAATTTTTAAAAAGCAAAGACTTCTCAAGATGACCTTGGGAAGTCCATCAACCGCTGTACCGGTTTCTCTGCTTATACAATGGGGGTAATAAAAGCACTTCCTCTTAAGGCGTCCAGGCCAGGTAAGCCTTAGGCCAGTCAGTCCTGGGCAATCAGCAGCGGCTCAGTAAAGGTGAGTGACCTGCACGGCAGCTTTGGTGGGGGAGCCAGGCAGCCAGGCTGTCTCACGGTGTTCAGCCCATTTGTCAAGCTAGCCTGAGAAGACGGCAGGCTCCTCTATTCCAGCCTGAACAACAGGTAATGAAGACAGAACAGAAAATTCAGAGTTGAGTTCATTAGTTCACAAGTTTTTCCATACCAGGTAGGAAATGCAAATGTGAGTGAAGCAGCTGGGACTAAAGCATGGGTTACAGCTCCCTGGATAGGGTGGGCTCTCCAAAGGACCTCAACTCAACTCATTTTGAAACCTTCCCTGACCTAACCACCACATCACCCCTGATCTGTGCACCAAGACCAATTTAAAATGGCATGAGGGACCTCCCTGGTTGCGCAAGGGGTTAAGTCTCAGGACTATGAAGCTATCAGCAGCCATTGCAGCATGAGTTCGATCCCCAGTCAGGGAGCTTCCCACATGGTGAAGCAGACCTCTCCTATCTCGCCTACTGCTCCCCTCAGCAGTGTATTTCAGTCATTCTGCCTGTTCTGTTCCCCACTCTGTCTCTGGTGAATCCTCTCACACCCCCCCCCGCCCCACGCACCTCTGGCCTACACCCCAGCTCTTCTATCCACATATAAATAAATCTTTAAAAAAATAAATAAGTAAAGCGGCATGACTTACAGCTTGTTGCACAGGACAGCCGACTGACTCAGCGCTCCTTTCTCTTCTGGGTGTTTACAACAAGTTTGCAAATAGTTTTGAGTGTTCTATGTGCAGGAAGTTGTTCAGGCATATGGCAATGAACAGTTTTCATCCTCATACCACATCTGTGACCAATTTAACGCCAGAGACCAATACACAACCCAAAGGGATTCCTGGGTTGCACAGTTGAGAGAGCCTATAGGTGGGTTAGTCTGATTGGTCCCAGAGAGGAGGGCAGTGGAAGGAGTTCAGGGATAGGAGCTGATACTGGAGCAAAAGTGACCTGTCCTAGAATCCCAGGGACTGTATGATTTATTGTCACAATGGAGATATTTCTTACTTCTGAAAGGGCATGCTATTAATAATTACACCAGGACATCAGTACTTGACTGGAGCTGTCTCTCAAATTGGGACAATGAAAGTGTACCTGAAGGTCAAGGGTAAACTCCGACTCTTCACCTGAAAACTATTTACTTAGGTGGCAGGAAGAAACCTCTTCAAACCACTATGTACTAAATATTCCAGAAGACAGAGTTTAAGGGCTTATCATACACAAAAATTTGGGATCTTCTTCTGGCACCCTGGACAGAAAGCCTCTACAGCCAGGTGGGACGGCAGTGACTCCCAGATTTTAGACAGTGAACAATGTTGCAGGAGGAAATGGAACAGAGATTAGTTGGTCTCTGCCTCTCAGTTCTGGGGCCCTCCCTGGACTCCTGACACCATGCCAGCCCTGGGCTGGGGGTGGGGCCATCTGAGCAAGGGCTTTGCATAAACTCAGTGGGGTCAGGCGCTGTCCCACCAGCTGCCCTCTGCTCTCATTCTAATTTGACACCAGGGGTTACATGTTGGTCACCTACTCAAAACCCACCAGCACAGCAGTGGAGATCCTGACTATAGATCTGAGACTACGCGATGGCTGGGAACACCGGGGTTTTTAACTTGATGTGCATTCTACCTAACAAGCATCCTCCAGATGGAAAACAAACTTCATTACATTCCTGTGTTCTGTTTGACAATTGTCCTGTTTAGCCCTTTTCCTCTTTATGTTGTGAGTTTTGAACTTCTGAGATTTGGCCTGCTTTTCAAACTTCTTCCTCTAAGAATGGAATTCCAAGTCTTGCTGTAGAACCACGGGCCTTCCCACCTACTGGTGAATAAAGTCTCAGTCCTTATAAAGACCAGGAGGGAAAAGATCCTACAGCTGCAGAAAACAACTACAGTATCATTTAACTGCTCTTGCAAGGGTTATTTTTAAGGAGTCTTTCCTTAAAGACTTCAGTGATTCTTACTAAGTCTTGGGAAGGTGATCTTTAACCTTTAAAGTCTGTAATTCTGATTAGTTACTTAATAATTTGTCCAGGCAGCACTATTAAAATAAATAAGCAAGACTTTCTGGAAGGTGTGATTTTTCTTTCTTAAGCTGGGAGCAGGTCATTATTAGCAACCTTTCTCCTGCTTTCCTGATAAGAGCATGGAGGTAAGAATGAATAAAAACAATTACTTTATTGGATTTAATTTTAAAACAGAATGTGACAGACTAATATTTAACCCTATCAGCAATAAAGCTCCAACTGTTTAAACGGCTGGTGGCTGAGGTTACTATTTTGCAAAACTGGGGAGAGGACAGCCCCAACTTGTCTGGATATCAGCCCTGCCCTGGGCCAGGGCCCACTCCCACAGCAACCAGGGGAGCGCTACCACAGGTGTGAGCTTGAGGCACTCCGAGCATCCGGGGAAGGTCTTCTTCAAGGGGCAAAACACTTTCCTGCCAATTAAATTCTCCTATCCTCTTCCCAGTCCCGGATCAGAAGTCCCCATGATTTCTCTAAGAGAACAGAGCCAAGGAAGGATGGCTAGAGGTCCCATCGCCCAGACATTTCTCGGTCTCAATGTCAGAATGGAAGGCAATGAATTCAGCATGTGCTTATTTGAACATGAAGGTTCTAAGAATTTGGGATTGCGACAGCCAAAGTCCCCTTTTCAATTCTGGTTCCATTTTCAAAGGAAAATGAAGATTCTAAACAGAGCATTTTAGAACTGAAAATGCTACATTCTGATCACTCAGAATCCTGAAATTTACTGGGAATTAATGGAGATGAAAAGAAACTCATCTTCAGTCTTCCATTACACTCTCATCCTGATCAAGACCTGAGAGAAAATGGCTGAATGATCGATCACTGGTAACAGTAAAACAGGAAGCCAAAATTAGAATGAGCCTATATTAATAACAAAAGCACTAACCACGCCTTCATTATACTTTTTATAATTAGTACAAATTGGAGGGAGCACAGGACAAGGATCCCAAAGGATATGATTTTTTTTTTGTCCAGTGAGGACACTTGAGGCCTCCCCTCTCTCCAAATGGCTTTACCTCGGACTTATAAACTGAAAACCCTATTTGAAGGCAAGAAAAAGGATCATAGTGTTAAGGAATCAAGTATCAGGGTAACTCTCTGCTTGAGTCCCCTAATCTCAGGACCCCAAGCAAGTTCACAGGGGTCCTTTTTGTTCCTGGTCCTTGGTTACTTCTCACTGGTTCCGATAAGTTCATTTATTTCCTCTCTCCTCAAGACTAGCTATGGACTTCTGAGCATTCCATTTTCTTGGGTGTCCCCTATAACCTAAAAAGAACTTCTCAGGCAAAGGTTTTTCAAATGATTACTATAGGACTATGGATAAAGCATGGCCTGTACATCCTTTCTTAGATAGCATCCCAGGAATCTCCTTTTTACCACACTTTCATATCAAGGATGAAGTTCAATTCCATCCCATTCTTTCACTTTCTCCAACTCTTGGGTTAGGGGACTCCTTTTCTGAACACAAAGTATGAGGAACTGGCAAATTCCAAATGGGAAAGTTTCACCTTAAGATTCCAAATTTCATCCAATTAAATAATTTTGATACAGATTACAGTGATAAAAGAAACTAAAGACATATTTCATGTATTTGGAAAAATTGGAGAAATAAACTCTGAGTTCAGAATATACTGTGAGGCTGGTGGGCAAATCCTTTTTGTGTATCTAGGATGACCTGAAAGGCAGTGGCAGGGCGAAGCCACCCTAGAAACACACCTGTCAGTCCCAGGCCTAGGTTCCTGCTGTAGGAAACGCTGCCAGAGAACCCCAGGCATAGGAAAGGCAATCACTGAGAGCCCTTCACATACCACCCACTTTTAACAGGTAAAAATCAGGAGACATGAGCCTAAGGGTAAAAATATCTTTTTTTAGATCTAGCAACCCCAAATTCTCCCCCCACAAAAGGAACCGGTAGCAACTCGGGAACACTCTCTCAATACAGGGTGTAATCAAGAACTTTATAACTCCGGGCCTCCCCGGTGGCGCAGCGGTTGAGCGCTGTGCTGTGGAGCTGTCGGCAGCGGCGAAGCGAGTTCGATGCCCGGCCAGGGAGAATCCCACATGGTGCGGCAGACCTCTCCTGCCTCGCCCGCTGCTCCCCTCAGCAGTGTACTTCTGATCTGCCTGTTCTGCTCTCCACTCTGTCTCTGGTGAACCCTCTCGCCGCCCCACGCCTCTGGCCTGTACCCCAGCTTGTATGTATAAATAAAATAAAAAATCTTAAAAAAAAAAAAAAAGAACTTTATAACCCTACACAGCAGCATGCTTACCAAAAGGGGGCTAGTCCGACCAATAGGATCACAGGCAAACGCCAAGCCTTTTGTCTGAAATAAAAACACATAATATAGGGCCTCCCCGGTGGCTCAGCGGTTGGGCGCTGTGCTGTGGAGCTGTCGGCAGTGGCAATGTGAGTTCGACACCCAGCCGGGGAGAATCCCACATGGTGCGGCAGACCTCTCCTGCCTCGCCCACTGCTCCCCTCAGCAGTGTAAAAAAGAAAAAACAACAACAACAACAAAAAAAAACATGATATAAACTAGCAATAAATGCTGATTTAAAAAAATTAAATGACTTGAGCTCAGAGGTCAGACATATTCTTTAAGTTCCCCCGTCCCAGAAGCCTAGACACTACAGCTAAGCCTTCCAGTCAGACCGACTGTATGTCACAGTGAAGTCCTTCCTCAGTGCCCCGAGAGTCCACAATTCTTAAGCATGAGGTCTTGGCAGAGAGCCTCGGGAAGTGCCTAGACGCTTCCACACTGCCTCTCTGCAGAACACTCTTGTGCACCTGTTCACTCTCGTCAATGAAAGATAGATGCAGGTAGCAAAGAGAGGAAGGCAGGCATTATGACTCAAAACAAGTCTTCATTGCGGCTCCCAAGGCGAGGTTTACGGACCCCTAGGGTGAGGTCAGCAAAGTCTTACCCTGGGTTAAGTGAGGGGAACTTACACAGGGCGGTGTTTGGCCCAGGGGGTCTGCGAAGGATCTTCAGTTATGCAGAAGGAGCTGTTTTTCGGAAGTTGTTTTTTCTTTCAGTCCCCCTTTATCAGACTGGGCTATCTGGTGTTCTGGTAAGGGTGGTGAGAGGGTGGGCGCCAGGGTGTTGGGAAGTTGTTTTTCTTTAAGTTACTCCCTGCTCAGGTGACTGAGAGGCCATCATGTCTTCCCTGCTGCCAACCCAGGTCCAGACCTAACAGTCCACCATGACCAAGGGTCATCCCACCAAGTGCTCTTCGACGGATAAGCAGGACCAGGAACTTGGAATGGGGGATGGAAGGGCGGAGAAGAGGCGGTTGGGAGCGAGGTTGCCAGGGCCCGGAACACAGCGCTCGGCAAGAAATGGTCACATCAGGTCTCGGGACCGCACCCATTCACCCGGGGTGCGGGTGGCATGGATCTGTGAGGGAAAGGGAAACACAGAGGGCAAAGTGCCAAACGTCCAGCATCCCCAGCATGCTTCCGACCCTCCCTCCCCCACGCTCTGATCCACTCTCGAGCCAGGACCCGCCACACCGCCCTGGAAGCGCGAGGAGCCCCGGGCCCCGCCCCCAGACGACTTCCGTGTTCTCTCTAGGACGCCGGAGGCTCCTCCGTCTCTGTAGCCTCTCCCTGGCACCCGGGTACCGCGCCAGGCTTTCACCGGAAACGTGAGGTCCGCACGGACCCCTCGGGTTCGCTGCAAGCGCTGTGCCGCGATGCTGCGAGGCGTAACCTAACGGTCTTCAGATTTTATGTGAATCACCTTTCAAAATGTTTTTTCCCTTTGTACATCTAGAGGAAAATAGAAAAACAAAACAAACAAGCAATGGTACTAATAATGCACGGAAATAACTATTAGCAGTGTCGTGAATTTCATTCAGATAATCTAAGGTTTGATTTTGTGTGGATTTTTGTTATCTTCGATTTTCCCACTTAATTTGGTCATGTAAATCCTCCCCTCTCCTTCCTACTGTGGTATTCATGTAATAGCTCATTAACTAAACTATGATCATTTATTTTTGTAATCACTTATTTATTATTTGTAGGATCTGGAGTAAGCCCGGGAATAAAGACCTTCCATAGAATGGTACCATGAAATTGTGTCTCAGCCTATAGTTGGGAGATACTTTCACGTTTCTGTCCAAGTGTTACAGGGCAGGGAGAGAGGGGCACCCCTTAAACCCCAGACCTGCCCTGGTCTAAATGGGTTCTGCCATCCGCGGCATCAATACACAACATATAGGACCTTTTGTGGAAAAGAACTTTAATACAACTAGAAAGGACAGGGAAGAAAAAAAATATATTTTCTAAGTCAAGCACCCAATGTTCACCAACTCCTCGTGGGTACAAGTTCACCCAAACGGGATTGGCCCAAAGCAAGTCTCGAAAGCCTGCCACTAGTCTAGAACAGCTTTTGGCAGGGACCCACACATAAGGGTCAGAAACAGCCAGACAATTCTGGGAGGAACCAAAATACCTTTCGGCAGGGACCCATCCAAAAGGGTCAGAAACAGTCAGACAGTTCTGAGAGAAACAGAACAAAATCAAAACCAAAATCACCATAGCCATCGTTAACCTCCCCACGGGTCTCTCACCCACATCTCTTTCAATCACCAGGCCAGTGCAGCTTCTTTACAAGTCTCTCTGCTCCTCGGGCCTCTTCTGGCTCTCCATCCTTCTTCCGTCTCCTCCTGTCTTCTATCTGTGTTCTGTTCTGTGTCTCCTCTGTGTGTGTCCTCTGTGTGTGTCTGTCCTCAAGCTTCTTATATCCTGCTCAGTTCCACCCTACCTTGGGTGGGACAGGGAACCTGGGACACACCCTTTCTCCTGGAGACCACCTTGTTACACAAGGAGCATCTTCATTACACAGTCCCTCTTTAATTTCTCAAAGGGGGAACATTCTTATGTTTTGTTATCAAAAAGAGCTTGACTTTTCTAGAACAATTAGTTAATTTATGAATTTGAGTTGAGTTGGCTACTAGAAAGCTTAGAGCAAATCTTACAGGCAAGGATATTTGATGGTAGAATATACTTTTATATATATATATATATTACTAACCCACTCCTGGTCCACTCCCACTTTGTTTTCCCTTTGTCTTTCTTGTTTGTTGTAAATGCATTTTATCCTGATTTTTGGTGTAGACCTCCCTAAGTCCTCTTAAATCCTTTCTGAAATAAGGTGGTAAGAGAATAGATAAAATTGCTCAACCATTTCCCTCCGCTTGGAATAAACAATCCTAATGTTTAGCTATTTGAAATTTTGCCGGAAGTGAACTTTTTTTTTTTTTTTTACCATAAAGTACCTTTTCTACTTAGGTTTTCCTGTAAGCCAAAATAAAAAAACAATGCTGCATCAAGAGACAGCATATTCAGTGAGTATTGAGGCTTGTGGATGCTCTGGGAGATGGAGGTAAGGGAAGGGGTAGAGGTATCTAACATTTATTGAGAGTTTACTTCACTAGGTGCTTGGCAAGCCATTCACAGGGATCCTGCCCTCAAAATACTCAGACAAAAATGGGCATTCTTATAAAAGTGAAATAACCATAAAATACAGGATCCATTTCCCAGGAATGAACACCATCAGTTCAGCAAGATGGAGGTGGTCAGCTGGCAAGGAAGCAAGTATCTAGGTACACATTTCTGAGCAGAAAGGATTATTTGCAGTTGCTTATGTTTAATTTTCAATGAACTAAAACTATAAATTTACAAACAGCTTTTAAGTTTTTAAGTTTAAATTGCATAACTTTGATGTTCTACTTAGAAACCTTATAATTTTTTAATAAAAATAAAAGCAATAACTTGTTTCTTGATTAATGTTCAATTAGCCCCTGGGCTTGACATATTAATTTTGCTTGAACATAACTCATGCCATTTACAAACTTAGTTAATTAAATCTCTTAAATATTTAAACTGCATTTACAAATTTAATATACATAATTTTTTTCAAGCACTTCAAATTCCTCATAGGGAAGATTTACAAGTCAAACCAGAAAAAAATTTTCTTAAGCATGTAAATAACTCTCCAAAACCTAATAACTCAAGCTCTAAATGTAGCAAATCAAGTCACCATAAAGATTTCAGTACTGTTTACAAATGTAATCAAATTATCTTATATCTGTCACCTTCAAATCACGAATCTAAAACAAATTACACAATTCAATTTGAAATCACAAGACTAATGTCAGATTCTCTAGTATGCCAAATTCTCTTAAGAAAACACATACACACATAAATGAGATACATTCAGCAAGGGTGGGGGAGGATATGGGTTCAAAACATGGGAGAAAATAGCCCAAGGGACTATGGTGACGTTTTACAGGTGAATTGGTGGTGAGTAACCTACAGGGAATACACAATAATGTAAAAGATATAAATAAAACATAAATAAAAAAAACAGATTAAATCAGCAACCAAAAAAAATAAATACAAAACACACACACAATATCTCAACTTTCCAAAACCTTTTCCTTAACCTTTACTCAATGAAGTAACATTATGAATTTGTTTTTTATTTCTATTTTCATTCCAAAGGTGGTAGAATAAAATGCTTTCTGTTCCTATTTTTCTTGCCATAATTCTATAATTTTCTTATTGATTTGCCCCCACAACAAAGGAAAAGTCTGATAATGCCCTTCTAGCTGTAAACAGCTTTAAAAAAAACTAATATAGTTATTACTATTTTATGTCTCTGCAGTGAAACAAAATTAACTCCTGTAATAGTGAATGATTCAACTAGCCATTACCTTATACTATTTTAGTGATGCCAAGGTGGGGGGACAAGTCACTGTCTGTGGGTTCTCACCTGTATGCTGATAATTGCAAGATACATAAGGTTCAGGGTGCAACTACAGGGTTTATTAACAAACAGGAAACTGGGGTTTCTAAGGCCAAAAATGTCTCACCCCAGATAGTGTCTGCAGTCTCCAGTGGTCCAAAACAAAGACTCTTGTGCCAAATGACGTTGGACCAGTGTGGAGGTTCACTGGTAAGCAGTGGACCAGGGTCCAACTCACAGTGATAGCTGGAGGTGATCACAGGTGAGGCTGCTGAGATGACACCACATCAGGCCACAGCAACAATCCAAAGGCTGGGCTGGACAGCCCCAAACACCAAACCAGAAAGTGCCAGACTCAACAGCACTGGGAGGCGGTGTTGGAGGATCAGAAATGATGGACAGGTCTCAAAAGTGGCTGGACACACAGTGCCAGTCACCAGTCAGCAGTGCTGTTCTGCACTGGCCAATAGTACCAGTCAGTGCAGGTCAACAGGAGGCAGTATCAGAGACATCAGTGTTACAGCACTTTGTGAGCTATTGGTATAAACCAATAGCAAGCAG
This sequence comes from Scalopus aquaticus, assembly GCA_004024925.1. NCBI lineage: Eukaryota > Metazoa > Chordata > Mammalia > Eulipotyphla > Talpidae > Scalopus > Scalopus aquaticus. The sequence goes on from PVIJ01003439.1 coordinate 64,224, forward strand.
ATCTTTGAGACACCAGGTCTAGGGGGTCCAAGTCAAAAGTGCTCTTTGCAATGTCAGGACAGGGCTGGAAGCAGGTACAGCAGCTGGGTATCTAAGAAGATCTGGTCAGAAGTCTTCGAAGGTCTCAGAGTCTGTAGATATCATCTGCTGAATCCTCTGCTGAAGCCATCTGATGAATCCTCTTTCCAGCCCATCTGCTCAATCAGTGTTTCTCTTCAGAGGCACTCTGCTTAATAAATCAAGCTGACTCCTGCTCTGCCTTATATCCTCTTAAAGCCTGATTGGACCATTTTTCAATCCTAACTATTTGATCAGTGCTGGCCAAGCACCGACTAGCTTGCTCCATTTTCAGTCTGCTTAACACACTCAAAGACATGATGACAGCTAGAGAGCTTGAACCTGATTGGTCCATTCATGATCCGGCGCCAGATCAAAAGGAAAAACTCCAGCACTTGCCCAGACCTGACCTGCACTGAGGTCAGGTCAGGTTCATGGGCAGTGGGGCTCCAGGAAGCCACAAAGGGACCTGGCTTCACTGGGACCAGAGGCACCCAACACCCTTCAGCAGGACTAGGTGTAACAATGAAGGGGTCCCGGATGTTTCAGGGTGAGCCACTGCCGAGGACCTGCCATTTGGCCCCAGAACACTGTGGGTTTCTCCCTGCTGCTCCAGAGAGCCACAACACCAGAGCTGCTCCAGCAGGGTCCCATATTTTTGACAGCAGCCCTAAACCAGGAGCTGTGGGGCTTAGGAGTCGCCTTCACTGCCAGAGACCTAGGGACAACCACTGCTGCCACTACCATTGCAGTTACCCAGACAGTGGGAGCTGTCCGCAGGCAGTGCATGCTGGAACCAGTTGTTAGAGCCCTAACGGGGCTGCTCTCACTGGGGGCAGCATGTGGGAAGATGCCACTGCCCTTGCAGTCCTACAGGCTACATGTGCTGGCTCCAGGAAGGGACGCCCTACAGGGGGTACATGCTGAGGCAGTGCAGTGTCAACAAAGCTGTCATGCTCCACTGTTTATGTGGGGAGGCCTCTGTAACACTACCTGTACTTTTTTTTTTTTTTTTGCTTCATCTCTAAAATGAGCATAATAATTCCTATTCCTCTCTCTCTTTTTAAAAGATTTATTTATTTATGCATACAAGAACTGGAGTGTAGGCCAGAGGTGTGGGAGGAGGTGAGAGGGTTCACCAGAGACAGAGTGGGTAACAGAACAGGCAGATCTACTGAAATACACTGCTGAGGGGAGTAGTAGGTGAAACAGGAGAAGTCTGCTGCACCATGTGGAAAGCTCCCTGGCCAGGGATCAAACTCGTGCTGCAGTGGCTGCGGATAGCTTCATAGTGCTGAGACTTAACCCGCTGCACCACCAGGGAGGGCCCCATTTCTCTTTTCTTAGCATACATTTTTTTGGTTTCTACCTGTACTTTTTTTTTTTTTTGCTTCATCTCTAAAATGAGTGTAATAATTCCTATCTGAGAGAATTGTAAAGCCAAAATGAGATGTCTATCATAAGCATAACACATATTCATTCTCTTCTTTCTTTTTTCTTCAAGCCACAACCTTTCTCCCAAACTCAGATTGAAGTAGAGAAATTCCAGAGCATCTTCTTCCAAATGTGGACAGGAGGGGTGCATATCTGGGAGGAAGCTTTGTGAAAAGGTAGAAAAACTTCTTTCTCCAGTTAATACCCCTCTCCTTACTCTTGTCCTTCCGCTGTCCACAGTTAAGTTTTGAAATGATTTACAGCTTTTAAAAGTAGAAAGGGCTAGCTGCTGCCACCACTGTTGGTGCTGTTGCCACCAGCTTGCAGGCCTATGGGCCTGCTACGGCCATGGCCTGCTGCCAGCAGGAAGGGAGGAAGGGAAAAATCGAATCATATTTGTGACCAAAGAAGACCAAAGACTTGGAGCAATGCAGAGCTGATGGCCAATGACCTCAAGGATCCTTACCAAAAGCATGGGCTAATCCTGCCAGATGAAGACATTAGCTGTAATTGCCCAGGTATTACAAGGCCTCAGCCCCAAAGAGCGGGTCCTTTGCCCTCTAGGGAAAGGATTCATCAGAGAGTGCTAGTTGTAGTTGAACCAGGCAGGGCTTTATTAGAAAGACTTGTGCACAAGGGAATGAGGGAGCCAGTTCAGGAAAGGAGCATATAACCTGGCTCCCCAGAGAGACTTAGCAGGAATTGGATGTGGAGTAAGCTGGAGAGGTTTTCCCTTCGCCTTAAGGAGTCATTTTCCTCCTCCACTTCTCCTGGTCACACCCTTTGAGTTTTCTGGCATCAGGTTCTATTGGTTTTGTCAGTGCATTTGAAACCCCTTGGAACTCACTCTTATGTTCCAGTTTGTGGGGCAATGATGCATGTTTTCTCTTTCATATTTCTCCTTGAACACACACTAGTGTCCCTGTCAGTACTGGCTCCTGTTTCCCCAAGGTCCATCTTGGCTAAGCCATCCTCAGTGGTGTCTGAAGCATCATGGGTGAGTTGCTATGGGTCAATACTTGGCTCTCTGAGGTGACTACAGGACAGGGAGCTCTAATACTTATGGACGTGCCAACACTTGAGGTGAAGACTTTTGCCACTTTAGACTCCTGAACTTTGCCCCCTGCAGCAATCTAATGAAGGCCAAGTGGTGAGAAATCTTTTAATCTTTAAATTTAAAATGGATTGGAAAGAGATTTGGGGATAGAATAGTCTATTGGTATTGTAGTGTTTCACTTGAAAAGACTAGGGTGATGGTGCATGGGTGAATTGGTGATGGGACTTTTACGAGGACAACACCCGAGAGGAGAAAGCACGCATTGTACAAAAAGGAAGACTGATGTAAAATATATATATTTTAAAAATGAACAATGGTGTAAAATATATGTAAAAGATTTATTTATTTATGCATACAAGTTGGGGTACAGACCAGAGGTATGGGGCAGCGAGAGGGTTCACCAGAGACAGAGTGGGGAACAGAACAGAGATTGACGGAAACACACTGCTGAGGGGAGCAGCAGGAGAGGCAGGAGAGGTCTGCTGCGCCATGTGGGAATCTCCCCTGCTGGGTGTCGAACTCGCATCGCTGCTGCCGACAGCTCCACAGCGCAGTGCCAAACCACTGCGCCACCGGGGAGGCCCCGGTGTAAAATATATATAAATAAATAATTAAAAAAAAGATTTTTGTCTTTAATATTGGTTGCTCATCCCAAGAAGGTAATTTTCTGTCTTTCCTAGTTGTTGCTTAAGCCTCTTGTTTTCTATTTTCTAACTCAAGGTTAGACTTTTTCCACTTTGAGGTACTGTTCCTTTTTTTTTTTAAGATTTATTTATTTATGCATACAAACTGGGGTACAGGCCAAAGGTGTGGGGCGGCGAGAGGGTTTGTTACAGGGCAGGGAGAGGGGCACCCCCAAAACCCCAGACCTGCCATGTACTAAATGGGTTCTGCCATCCGCCGCATCAATATAAACATATAGGACCTTTTTCGGAAAGAAACTTTAATACAATTGGAAAAGACAGAGAAGACAAAGAATATAGTATCTAAGTCAAGCACCCAATGTTATCCAACTCCTCGTGGGTAAAAGTCCACCCAAATGGGATTGGCCCAAAGCAAGTCTCGAAAGCCTGCCACTAGTCTAGAACAGCTTTTGGCAGGGACCCACACATAAGGGTCAGAAACAGCCAGACAATTCTGGGAGGAACCAAAATACCTTTCGGCAGGGACCCATCCAAAAGGGTCAGAAACAGTCAGACAATTCTGAGAGGAATAGAACAAAATCAAAACCAAAATCAACATAGCCATCATTAACCTCCCCACAGGTCTCTCACCCACGTCTATTTCAACCAGTCCAGGCCAGTGCAGCTTCTTTACAAATCTCTCTGCTCCTCGGGCATCTTCTGGCTCTCCATTCTTCTTCCGTCTCCTCCTGTCTTCTGTCTGTGTTCTGTGTCTCCTCTGTGAGTGTCCTCTCTCTGTGTGTCTCTCGTCTAAGCTTCTTATATCCTGCTCAGTTCCACCCTACCTTGGGTGGGACAAGGAACCTGGGACACATCCTTTTTCCTGGGGACCACCCTGTTATAGGTTGACCAGAGACAGAGTGGGGAACAGAACGGGCAGATCGATGGAAATACACTGCTGAGCGGAACAGCGGGCGTGGCAGGAGAGGTTTGCTGTGCCATGTGGGAATCTCCCTGGCCGGGCGTCGAACTCGCGTCACTGCTGCCGACAGCTCCACAGCACAGCACTTAACTGCTGCACCACCAGGGAGGCCCTGAGGTACTTTTCTGTTCCATGGGTAGAAAATTCTATTTCTCCCATGTCTTCCTAATCTTGAGAAGGGCCACCTCTAGATTTTAAGGTAGAAACTGTTAAATTACTTTGGACTTTCTTGTAAACTATAAAGTGTCATGGAAGAGAATCGGGTGTAGGCTAGAAGCACAGTGAAGAGCAAAACAGGTGTGATTTATTAAAATACACTGCTGAGGGGCCTCCCTGGTGGCCTAGGGGTTAAGTCTCAGCACTACCACCAAAGGCCTGAGTTTAGTCCCTGGCCAGGGACCTAACCATGGCACAGCAGACCTCTCCTCTCTCCCCAGCTGCTCCCCTCATCAGTGTATTTCAGTCAGTCCGCCTGTTCTGCTCCCTACTCTGTCTCTGGTAAATCCTCTCACCCCCTGCCTCTGACCTACACCCCAGTTCTTCTATGCAAAAATAAATAAAATCTTTATGTCCAGGTTCCCGAGGCAGCCCTATCCACTCCCTTCATCTATTCAAGCCTTCTGAACTTGCCTGCTGGGCAAGGAATGGGGCTTAGGTTTTTAAATTTGGCAATGATATCATGACATAAAGGAAGCTTATTGGTTGTGTTACAGGACAGGGAGGGGGCACCCCAAAACCCCCAAACCTGCCTGCTTTAAGTAGTTTCTGCCATAGGCGGCATCAAGACAAAACATACTCTAGTGTGTAAGACCTTCAATGAAAAGGAACTTTAATATAATTAAATGTGTGCAATACAGAAAAGGGAAAGAATAAAGTTTCCAAATCTAGCACCTGAAGTCACCCATCCCCTTGTGCATAAACGTCCAACCAAACAGGCCCAAAGCAGGGCCTCTGAGGTCCAAAAGCCTGCCATAAGTTTATTTATTTATTTATTTATTTATTTATTTATTTATTTTTTAAAGATTTATTTATTTATACATACAAGCTGGGGTACAGACCAGAGGTGTGGGGCGGCGAGAGGGTTCACCAGAGACAGAGTGGGGAGCAGAACAGGCAGATCAGAAATACACTGCTGAGGGGAGCAGCGGGCAAGGCAGGAGAGGTCTGCTGCGCCATGTGGGATTCTCCCTGGCCGTCCGTCGAACTCTCATCGCCGCTGCCCGCAGCTCCACAGCGCAGCGCTTAACCTCTGCGCCACCAGGGAGGCCCAGCCTGCCATAAGTTTAAAGCACATTCTGGTGGGGACCCATAGAAAAGGGGCAGAAGGGGCGGAGCATGTATGGAAGGAAACGAGGAAAATAAAAGCTGCCATCATTAACCTCCCCACGGGTCTCTCACCCATGTCTGTTTCAACCAGTTCAGGACCTGAAACTCAAGAGCAGCTTTCTCACATGTCTCTCTGCTCCATGTGCCTCCTTCAGGTCTCCTTCTAACTCTCCATCCTGTTTCCTTCTTGGTCTCCTCTTCAGCTTCTTCTCTTCCCTGCCAGCTCCATCCTCCCTTGGGTGGGGCAGGTAACCTGGAACCTTCCTTTTTCCTGGGGACCACCCTGTTAAAATTGGTTGGAAAAACTTTTAATTGCTTGTTGGGGCTGTGAAAAATTTACATATTTTTTTTAGATTTATTTATTTATGCACACAAGCCAGGGCACAGGCCAGAGGCGCGGTGCCATGAGCGGGCCCACCAGAGACAGAGTAGCGAGCAGCACAGGAGGATGGACGGAAACACACTGCTGAGGGGAGCAGCGGGCTAGGCAGAAAAAGTCCGAAGTGACATGAATCTCCCTGGCTGGAAGTTGAACCCGCAACAGCCGCCGCCCACAGCTCCACAGCACAGTGCCCAAAGCTACACCACCAAGGAGGCCCTACAGATTTTTTTTTAAATCCAAATTTCTTATTAATATTAATTTGGTAAAAGAGCTATAAAGGGGAAATGTGGCTTTTTAAAAAAGATTTTATTTATTTTTGCATATAAGAGCTGGGGTGTAGGGCAGAGGTGCAGGAGGGGTGAGAGGATTCACCAGAGACAGAGTGGGCAGCAGAATCATCAGATTTACTGAAATACACTGCTGAGGGGAGCGTCGGGTGAAATAAGAGAGTCTGTTGCATGTGGGTCAGCTCCCGGGCCAGGGATAGAACTCAGGTGGCAGCGATGGGCCTTCAAGGTGATAGTGCTGAGACTAAACCCTAGGCCACCAGGGAGGTCCAACTTTTTTTTTTTTAATTATTTATTTATTTATTCACCAAGTGGGGTACAGGCCAGAGGCATGGGGTGGCGAGAGGGTTCACCAGAGACAGAGTGGGGAGCAGAACAGGCAGATCAGAAATACACTGCTGAGGGGAGCAGCGGGCAAGGCAGGAGAGGTCTGCGCCATGTGGGAATCTCCCCAGCCGGGCGTCGAACTCACGTCGCTGCTGCCGACAGCTCCACAGCGCAGTGCCTAACCGCTGCGCCACAGGGGAGGCCCCAACTTTTTTTTTTTTAATCTAAATTCCAACTCTCAAATTTCTGATTAGGATCTGTGAATAGGCAAAATGCAGAATAAGAGATCTTAAGCTATCCATTCTCTTGTCCTCTTCATGGTCTATGAATAAGGTGTTATTTTGTCTTAGAAATGGGCCTGGTCTTAGTGAGGTCAAGCAAAAAATAAGGACTATTTTGGGAGTGCCTTCTGCTGGAGGCACAGGGGTAAAAGATTCACCAGAATGGAAAAATAGAAAACATGGATTCCTTGAGCACCCTCCAAAGGGGAGCAAGGTTAAGATGGGAGATCTGCAAGCCTTCTTACTGGGGGCACGAGTTGGGGCCAGTTTTCTGCTGGGATGTCTGGTCTTGGGTGTTCACCTTTGACACAGACTGTGTCCTGACTCTGCTGGAGCTGTACTGGTCAAGGTCAAGGTGATAGATCTTATGGCTCAGTCCCCATGGCAACCATATGGATTTTCCCCGTATCTATTCAAACCTCCTAAACTTGGTTGCTGGGCAAGGAGTAGGGGCCTAATTTTTAACCTTCTTATATGATACCCTGGACAGGAAGCAATTTGTATTTTCTCTGCTTCTCTTTAAAATGGTCCTAGTCTTGGGTCCTAGAGGTTTTGGTAATGCATATAGTGGGACACTTATTCTAATATGTAAGAATTTTAATTTCTATCTCATATTGGAAACCTTGATATAAATGTATGTTGGGGTGATGGAGGAGATAGGATCACAGGATTAGACCCACACAGGAGCTGGGGGTAGAAGGGATCAACATAATCACCTCAAGTAGGTATAAGAGACTATAGGGTGTGTAAGGGGTATTAGACAATCTCTGCCCCCTTTCTATTCCTGATTAACAGCAAATAAGCCACTCCTGGAGGGTCTGAGCCCCTCCCAAAGAGAAAACTATATAAGTGTGATCCCTGCGCTGACTCAGATCAGCGGCGGCAGCAGCTCTCCTGTCCGCCCCCCCTGTGACTACGCAGGTGCTTCTTTCCACCAACTCTCTGTCCCTCCGCAGGGCAGCGGCCTCCTGCCTGCCCGTGATCACGCCGGGACGTCTCTTCATTGATCTCCCCCAGGAGGGCAGCTCTCCTCAAGGCTGCCTGCCTGCAACCATGCAGGCCCCTCTTAGCAAGCCTGTCCCTTTCGGGGCAGCTCTTCCTGCCCACTTGTGCCTATGCGAGTGCTCTCTGCAATTCTGTCTCCTTCAATAAACTTGTTCTTCGAACATATTCGACGACTCTGTGTCTTGGAGAAACTTGCTGCGTGCCACTGAAAGGGGAGCTCCCCTGAAACCTTTCCTGAGTGAACCCAAGAACCCTACTCTCCTTCGACTCTCAAAATCTACATCAGGAGGAGAAAAAATACATTGTAGGGTATATCAAACTTACTTGTAAACCTAAGTTATTTGAGGAATTAAGCTATCTTTGTTTTGAAAATGAGTATAGCTCTGGTGAAACTATCCACCTCTGTAATATCTCTTCTAGGAATTTAAGAAAGTAAAATGTGGCCTTAGAAAACTGATGCAAATTTTCTCCTTTCTCAAATTGGCTCCCTCATGCGTGAGTCTCTGGTAAAGCCTTGTCTGGTTCAACTGTGACTAGAGCTCTCTGATGAATTCTTTCCCTAGAAGGAAAAGCACCCATTCTTTGGGGTTGACGCCCTGTAACACATGCCTTTAGGGGAATGGAGAGGGGTGCTCCTTTGGGAGAATAGTTCAAGGCAATGTTTTCCTGCTTCCACAATAGTTGTGGATATCAAGGGCTTAGATCTGTGCAGACCAGTTCTGGGCCATGCAGCAATGCATGCTGAATACCAAGGCCTCCACTCGGAGGGGCAAGAGGGTGAGGAAGAGCAGGAGAAGCCAGCAGAACATTGGCAGAACCAGCTCCCACAAAGGCCATGCGTTGGGGTTCTTGGGTCCCTCTGAGAAAGAATTCAGGGGACGTTCCATTCATCAGCACATGGCAAGTTTGTTGAGAGGAAAAAAAGGAGAGACGCCCGCTTAGACACAGGCAGGCGTCTTAAAGGACAGGAAACGCATCTTGTGATGAGGTGTGTTGTTTTATAATGTTCTTCTAAGATTCAATAATCATCCCTACCCCATCTCTGGTGTTTGTCCTTGTAAGACCTCCGTCCCCAATTTTTCTACTCTTAAGAATCTGTTACAGGGGCCTCCCTGGTGGCGCAGCGGTTGAGCACTGCGCTGTGGAGCTGTCAACAGCTCGCGATACGGGTTTGACGCCCGGCCGGGGAGAATCCCACATGGTGCGGCAGACCTCTCCTGCCTTGCCCGCTGCTCCCCTCAGCAGTGTATTTCTGATCTGCCTGTTCTGCTCCCCTCTCTGTCTCTGGTGAACCCTCTCGCTGCCCCGCGCCTCTGGCCTGTACCCCAGCTTGTATGTATAAATAAATAAATCTTTAAAAAAAAAAAAGGAATCTGTTACAGGCAGGGAGAGGGTCACCCCAGAACCCCCAAACCTGCCTACTCTAAATAGGTTCTAGCACCTGTCACATCAAGACAAAACATATAAGGCCGTTAGTGGAAAGGAACTTTAATGCAATTAGTATGCAATACAGAAAAGGCAAAGAATATAGTTTCCAAATCAAGAAACCAAAGTTACCCATCCTCTAGTGGGTAAAAGTCCACCCAAAAGGGATTGGTCCAAAGCAAGGCTCGAAAGCCTGCCACAAGTCTAAAGCACCTTTCGGCAGGGACCCATAGAAAAGGGTCAAAACCAGCCAAACAGTTCTGGGAAGAAAACCAAAATCAAGATCAATGCTGCCGTTGTCACCTCCCCATGGGTCTCTCACCCACAGCTGTTTCAATCAGTCCAGGCCAGTGCAGCTTCTTTACATGTCTCTCTGCTCCTTTTGCCTCTTCGGGCTCTCCATCCTGCTTCTTTTCTTCTTCTGTCCTCTTTCTCTTCTTCTCCAGCTTCTTCTCTCCCCTGCTCAATTCCACTCCCCCTTGGGGTGGGGCAGGGAACCAGGAATACACCCTTTTTCCTGGGGACCACCCTGTTACAGTTCCATCACCTACAACCAAAGAGCAGGGGTCAAGCTAATATAGGCCAGGAGGCGTCAGACCTTCCACTCCAGAGTGAGAGGAACCTTTCACAAAATGCCTTTTGATGACTCGCCAAGAGAGTGTCTTTCCCTCTATTCTGTGCACTGTAATGTACAAAATAACTTACTTTGATCATCAGGGTCTTGGCCCTTAGAAGTACATGCTGAAAAAATGAGTTTGTGTGCATGTTGGTGTCACATAAAACTACCAGCAGATATAGCTGCCACTTTTGAATTCCTTTCTCAGATTGCCCTGAACTTTGTCACTTTGAAATAACGTGCTGAATAATGTCAGCAAGCAAAAATCATTATCGAGGAGTGTCTCTTCTAAGTGAGCTGATTTATTCTGATTCATTATATCACTTGTAGTAGATCTTATACACTTTGGGGAAATGAAATAGAAACAAAACCTTTTCCTTTAAACATGCTGGAGGGGACCATTCCTAACAGAAGAGGCCAGGCCAGCAGCTCTCATTTCCAAAAGCCCACTTGACCTTGAGCATATGAGAAGGTACTAAATTTAACTTCTGATGTATTTTGCTTTCCATTTTTGTATTAAGCTCCAGGTTTTCTGCTGTTGGAAAGTGGAGCTCTGGACCCTCTGAGTCACAATCGTTTTCCACGTGAAGAAAAAGGCAAGCTTCTGCCGTTCTTGTTATTCTGAAGCTCTGTGTTCACACTCGCTGTCTCAGCCTGTTCAGTGCAATGCTCTTGAGAGGTGGGGACCTCATTGTTACCAAAGTAACAGCAGAGTGAGGATATGGTGTGAGTTAAGTATTCAGTAAAAAGGAAAACATGATTAAAAAAAGAAAGAAATAGCATGTACACTAGTGTTTTTGGCTTAAAGGAAATGCTAAAGAGTCTAAGAAAAACATACTTTTTAAAGACCCATTTTTATTCATTTATGCATACAAGAACTGGGGTGTAGGCCAGAGGTGTGGGGTAGAGGGTGAGAGGATTCACCAGAGACGGAGTGGGGAGAAGAACAGGCGAACTGACTGAAATATACTGCTGAAAGGAACAGGGGGCGAGGCTGCACCATGTGGGAAGCTCCCTGGCCAGCGATCAAACTCGTGCTGCAGTGGCTGGGCATAGCTTGAATGGCACTGAGACTTTAACCCCTGTGCCACCAGGGAGGCCCGGAGAAACATACTTTTTAAAGAGGAAAATCTAGTTAAATTATTTAATTGATGACTTAAATCAACTTGGTTTATAGCAACCTAGGTGCTCAAAGGAAAAAAAATCAACAAAGTAATAAATTAGTGATTTATGACACATTGGTTGCATTAATGATGCAATTCTTCAGCTCTCTCTATAACCACATCCTTCATACTGTGACTTGGTAATTCTTCTTATAGAAGCAGAATCTAATTCATTACCCCTTAAATCTGGACCTGGCTGTGTAACTCACATTGGCAAATAGGATGTTACCAGGCTTGAGGACAGCAGAAGATTAAACAAGTGCTTTGGGGTTTGGGCTCCCTTTTACTTTTTTTTGCAATTGCCATAAGAATTTGCCTGCTTTAGCCTGAAAGGAGTCTGGGCTGGTCAGAGGGATGTGAAAATCCCAAGAGGAAGTGCTAAGTTGCCCCTGTGGGGGGCCACCCTAGACCAGCCAGGCCCCAGCTGGACCAGGGGACTTTCGAAAGCAGCTCAGCAAGCCCGATGGCTGTCAGCAGAGCTGCTCAGGAGATCACTGTTAGAAAAAAAATCCATGATAATTACTTTAAAGTAAGGTTTGGAGTTGTTGTTATGCAATAACAGTCAACAAATAGAAAAACTGATACCAGGGCCTCCCTGGTAGCGCAGCGGCTGGTTAAGCGCTGCGCTGTGGAGCTGTCGGCAGAGGCAAGCGAGTTCGACCCCCTGCCTGGGAGAATCCCACATGGCGCGGCAGACCTCTCCACTGCTCCCCTCAGCAGTGTATTTCCATCGATCTGCCTGTTCTGCTCCCCACTCTGCCTCTGGTGAACCCTCTCACTGCCCCACGCCTCTGGCCCATACCCCAGCGTATATGGATAAATAAATAAATCTTTAAAAAAAGGAAAAACTAATACCAGAAGATGGGTGCTACTGTTGGGGTTCAGATAATGGGATTCAGTGTGTGGGATTCTTGGGTCCCTCTAAGAAAAAATTCAGCAGATGTTCATTCCCACTCGTCAGCACGCAGCGAGTTTATTGAAGAAAGGAAAAAAGGAAAGAGACACCTGCATGGACAAAGGCAAGCAGTCTTTTTTTATTTAAGATTTATTTATTTAATGCATACAAGCTGGGGTGTAGGCCAGAGGTGTGGGGTGGTGAGAGGATTCACCAGAGACAGAATGGGGAGCAGAACAGGCAGATCAACTGAAGTACACTGCTGAGGGGAGCAGTGGGTGAGGCAAGAGAGGTCTGCTGTGCCATGTGGGAATCTCCCTGGCTGGGTATTGAACTCTTGCTGCAGTGGCTCTGGATAGATTCATAGTGCTGCGCTTAACCCGTTGCACCACCAGGGAGGCCCAAAATCAAGCAGTCTTAAAGGACAAGGTTTGCATTTTGCTAGGGTGAGGGGTGTTATTTCATAATATTTTTTGATGGAATTATTGTGGAAATTTTCACCTTGGGATCAGGTTGGGTTGGTCTCTTAAAATCGATAATTCTCTCTGCCCCCACCTCTGGCTGATAATCTTTTCTGATCCCACTTCCGTTTCCTGGAAACTTCCATAGCTGGTTTAGTCGAAGTTTGGTTAATCATCCCTACTCCCACCTCTGGTGTTTGTCCTTGTGAGACTGTCCATCCTAAATTTTCCAACTCTTCATTTTTCATTACTACTACAACAAAAAACTTGTAAGATATTAATATATGGCATTGACTTTAGGACTGAATGGCAGGGAGGCTGGAAAAAAGTGAGGAAAGTATTCAAGAAGATGGGAGAAATGGTGAGCATGTTAGTGAAACGAACACCCCAGAGCTGAAACCCACCCCCAAAATAGCCTGCATTCTCTCTGTCCATGACTTAGCTATTAACCAATTCCAACCACTTCTTGTTTTTCAACCTGGTCAGTTGAATCAGACAACTCAAGAGCCCCCTTGTATCAGGACTGACTTTTTCTTCTTAAGCAATTCTGCTTCTCCAGATAAAAGAAAATCTAGAACCATGTCTATCTTTGTCCACAAGGCGTTCACACACAGCAGGGATCGTGCCACGCCCATATACACAAAGTCCACTTCCACCAATGATCTTTAGCCAGCTCTGCATTCTTATTTTTTCTTTAAGATTTATTTACTTATGCGTACAAGCAGGGGTTTAGGTCCAGAAGTGGGGAGTGGTGAGAGGATTCACCAGAGACAGAATGGGAAACAGAACAGTCAGATCTACTGAAGTAGATTGCTGAAGGGAGCAGTGGGTGAGGCAGGAGAGGTCTGCTGCGCCGTGTGGGAATCTCCCTGGCTGGGTATCGAACTCGTGCTGCAGTGGCTCTGGATAGTTTCATAGTGCTGTGCTTAACCTGTTGCGCCACCAGGGAGGCCCAGCAGCTCTGCATTCTTCTGATCCCCTGTTGGCTTCATCTAATGTCCACCTGCCAAATTCATATTGTGCCCCCAGCCCATTCTCCAGCCAATAAAACTCAACTCTTGTTTTCCTGAGTTCCATTTCCCTAAACATGATGTAAGCCCATTCCCCAGACCATTTTGGTAACAAATCTGAGTCTTGGGGCTTCCTGTCTCCTATTTAGCCAGCTATGCCAATAAAACCTTTTTACTTTCCCCAAACCCTAGTGGCATATTATTGGAATTTATGTGCATCAGGCAGACAAGTCCTTCCTTGCTCCGTAACTTTATGTAGAGGTAAAACTGTCACCTGGGAGAGAAGATGTACCCAATGAACTTACAGACTTGAGCAAGAACTCTCCAGGCTGAATGTTGAGTGTCTCAGATAGTTCTTACTATATGTGTGTGATAAAGTTTTATAAGAAAGGAGATGAGCTGGAGCCTCCCTGGTGGTGCAAGGGGTTAAGTCTCAGCACTATGAAGCTATCACCAGTCATTGCAGCACGAGTTTGATCCCCAGCCTGAGAGCTGACCCACATGGCACAGCAGACGTCTCCTGTCTCACCTGCTGCTCCCCTCAGCATTGTATTTCAGTCAATCTGCCTGTTCTGCTCCCCACTCTGTTTCTGGGGAATCCTTTCACCTCCCATACATAGCTCTTGTATGCATAAATATATAAATCTTAAAAAAAAAAAAAGATGAGCTAAAGAAACAACTCAACAATTTGCAAGCAGAACTTGGAGGAAAAGTGAAGTGGGTAGAACTTTATGGATTGGAAAATAAAACTGTTTCTCATTTCCAGTTTCTTGGGTCGGTGAAAGATTATTAAACAAGAAATGACGTCAAGGGTGTGAATGAAAACTGCTATGTCCTCTGAAAAAGTCAAAGCAATGCCTAGTAGACTCATGGACAAAAGGGCGTCTAGGAATTTTGAAGGCATTACCCCTACAGCACACTGGCACAGCTCAGGGACTAAGTCAACAGAAACAAAGTTAATAGAGAAAAAAGTCTTTAGAGAATTTTTTTTCTGGTTATTTTTATTTTAATTTTATTTTTTTATTTTTATTTTTTTACATGATTTTTTTTTAAGATTTATTTATTTATACATACAAGCTGGGCACAGGCCAGAGGTGTGGGGCGGTGAGAGGGTTCACCAGAGACAGAGGGGGGAGCAGAACAGGCAGATCAGAAACACACTGCTGACGGGAGCAGCAGTCGAAGCAGGAGAGGTCTGCCGCACCATGTGGGAATCTCCCTGGCCGGGCGTCGAACTTGCATCGCGCGCTGCCGACAGCTCCACAGCACAGCGCTCAACCGCTGCGCCACCAGGGAGGCCCCAGTCTCTAGAGAATTTTGGGTGTAAATCTTGGTGCATGAAACGGAATCATATTAGATATATAAAACAGCACCAAAGTTTTAATGAATACTGTACCTTTCCACAACAGAGCACTGCTGGGCTAATCCAGATAAAAAGGCACTGAGACTATTTAACTTGTACTAAGGCCTCTGGGTTGCCTACTTTCCCTCAGGAGGAAGAAAGCTGGGAAGCTTCTCAGCTACCTTTAAAGGCTATTTCTTCAGACAAAGGCAAGGAACATGATAGAAAAGGAAAGATGCCTCGAACTTGGGGAAGCCAAAAGTCATAAAGCAGAGTGGACTGGGGAACTACACCAAGGGAGGAGAACTGGGGTTAATCAAGGAATGTTTCCTGTCCCCAGAGTGGAGGACCTGAGTGGATTTGCCAAGCTGATTTCAGAATTGTTCTGGATCAATGACTACCATACGCCTACTATTCTTTCTTATTCTTTTTCAAGGGAGTGTCTATTTTGGTTGAGTCTGTCCCTGACTCACCATTGTATTTTGGGTATTTGTGTGGTACGTTACTTTTCCTTTGAGGTCATAAGCATTCAATAACCAGCGTAGGTCACAGTGTAGCTCCTGGACTCTGAGCCTACTGCCATGAGTGGATGAGTGTTTTGGGGGCCCTGAAATGGATTGAGCATATTTTGCACATAGGGAGAAGGTAAATAGTTATATCTGGAGGGCAGTCTGTGATAAAGATTGTATCAATGGCTCCAAATTCACTCTTCTTTATTATTTTTTAAAAGATTTATATTTATTTATTTATGCATACAAGATCTGGGGTGTAGGCCAGAGGTGCAGGGGGTGAGAGAATTCACCAAAGAGTGGGCTGCAGAACAGGCAGATCTACTGAAATACACTGCTGAGGGGAGCAGCAGGCGAGACTGCTGTGCCATGTGGGTCAGCTCCCTGATGGGAATTGAACTCATGCTGCTAGTGGCTGCCTAGAACTTAGTGGTGCTGAGATTTTAACCCCTGCACCACCAGGGAGGCCCAGTTCACTCTTCTTTATATATACTCTTTGTCCTGTGAATTTACAGGACATAAGAGAAGCAGAGTCTATTTCTCTGATTTGAAGAATGTGAGCTTGGCTATGGACTTGTAGAGCCATACAATAATGTTAGCAGATTACACACAAGTAGAGGTTTGAAACATACCTGCATGTTTCTGCTTCTTCATTTGCTTCTCTGTAATCACAGTGTCCCTTTAGCCTGGGGGAGGGACAGGATTGACACAGGGAGGAAAACTGAGTTGTCTCAGCCAAGGTTATCCTATACAGGACAGCCCTCAGCTGACCTGCCAGCTGACCACAACTGTAACAGGGTGGCCCCCAGGAGAAAGGGTGTGTCCCAGGTTCTCTGTCCCACCCAAGGTAGGGTGGAACTGAGCAGGATATAGAAGCTGAAGAGAGAGACTAAAACACAGAGAGGACACATACAGAGGAGACAGAACACACAGACAGAAGACAGGAGGAGACGGAAAAAGGATGGAAAGTCAGAAGAGGCCCAAGTTGCAGAGAGACTTGTAAAGAAGCTGCACTGGCCTGAACTGATTGAAAGAGATGTGGGTGAGAGACCCATGGGGAAGTTAACGATGGCTGTGTTGATTTTGTTCTGTTCCTCTCAGAGTTGTCTGACTGTTTCTGACCCTTATATATGGGTCCCTGATGAAAAGTATTTTGGTTCCTCCCAGAATTGTCCGGCTGTTTCTGACCGTTGTGTGTGGGTCCCTGCCAAAATGTGTTCTAGACTTGTGGCAGACTTTCGAGACTTGCTTTGGGCCAATCCTGTTTGGGTGGACTTTTACCCACGAGGAGTTGGATAACATTGGGTGCTTGGCTTAGAAAATATATTCTTTGTCTTCTCTGTCTTTTCTAATTGTATTAAAGTTTCTTTCCACAAATGTTTTGTATTGATGCGGCGGATGGCAGAACCCATTTAGAACAGGGCAGATCTGGGGTTTCGGGGGTGCCCCTCTCCTGCCCTGTAACACAACCATGAGTGAATCCCACTAAGAGCAGCCGCCCCATCTGGCCCAGATCAGCAGAACGGCCCTGGTGAACCACTGGCAGGGAACCGTTGTTGTTTTAAGTTTCTAAGTATTGGAATAGTTTTGTTACCCGACAATAACTAATTGATGCATGGTTAGTGAATATGTATGTGAATGCTAAAAAGATTGGAAAGAACTACCCAAAATGTTGAGAAAAGTGAATTATGATTTTTAGTTATTTCTTCTCTTTTCCATAACAATTATATTTTGCAGTTATAATTAAAAGAAAGTGTTACAGGGCAGGGAGAGGGGCACCCCCGAAACCCCAGTCCTGCCCTGTTCTAACTGGGTTCTGCTATCTGCCTTATCAATACAAAGCATATAGGACCTTTTGTGGAAAGAAACTTTAATACAATTAGAAAAGACAGAGAAGACAAAAAATATATTTTCTAAGCCAAGCACCCAATGTTATCCAACTCCTCGTGGGTAAAAGTCCACCCAAATGGGATTGGCTCAAAGCAAGTCTCGAAAGCCTGCCACTAGTTTAGAACAGCTTTTGGCAGGGACCCACACGTAAGGGTCAGAAACAGCCAGACAATTCTGGGAGGAACCAAAATACCTTTCGGCAGGGACCCATCAAAAAGGGTCAGAAACAGACAATTCTGAGAGGAACTAAAATACCTTTCGGCAGGGACCCATACAAAAGGGTCAGAAACAGTCAGACAATTCTGAGAGGAACAGAACAAAATCAAAACCAAAATCAACACAGCCATCGTTAACTTCCCCACGGGTCTCTCACCCACATCTCTTTCAATCAGTCCAGGCCAGTGCAGCTTCTTTACAAGTCTCTGCTCCTTGGGCCTCTTCTGGCTTTCCATCCTTCTTCCGCCTCCTCCTGTCTTCTGTCTGTGTGTTCTGTCTCCTCTGTGTCTCTTCTCAAGCTTCTTATATCCTGCTCAGTTCCACCCTACCTTGGGTGGGACAGGGAACCTGGGACACACCCTTTTTCCTGGGGACCACCCTGTTACAAAAGCAGAGTAACATAATGGAAATGATCAGACTTCAGAAAGATCACAGGTTCTAGAATAAGTCAGATACTTCAATTTAAACTTTTACTAGTAACAATTTCGATTTTTGGAGTCGATGGATAGTGCGGTCCTTGGGTTTACTCTGGGAAAGTTTTCACCAGAGCTCCCCTTCAGCGGCATGCAGTGAGTTTCTCAGGCTAGTTTCTCCACGAGACGGAGACATTAGTTATATTTAAAAGAACATGTTTATTAGGAAAAGGGACAGAAGAATAAAGGATGCTTGCATAGACACAAGACACAAAAGCTGCCCTGAGAGGGACAGGTTTGCTGAGAGAGATCTGCATGGTTGCAGGCAGGCCGGCAGCCTTGAGGAGAGCTGCCCTGCTGCGGGAGGTCAGTGAAGAAAAGCCCCACATGGTACAGGTCAAGGGCAGGCAGGAAGGCTGCTGCCCTGCAGAGGGACAGAATTGGTGGAAAGAAGAACCTGCATAGCTTCCCAGAGCTAGCGCAGAGATAGCACCAATACAGCTTTCTCTTTGGGAGGGGCTCACACTGTCCAGGAGTAGTTTGTTTGTTGTTGATTATGTAGGATTATGTAGGATCAAGGGCCAGAGATTAATGGCCCTCAATCTCCATATCTTCCCCTTCAGGTCTGTGCTCCTGACACTCCCTACAGCACCTGATACCTGCTTGGAGTGATGATGTTAATCTCTTCTACCACCCACCTCCAGCTCTTGGCATTGTGTGAGCCAGGTTCTGGTCTTGTGATGCCTCCTTTAGGTTTTCTATTCTTTCCTCCTCCAGTAATAGCAAATATTTTGGAAGATTTTAATGAATGAAGGTCAGTTCTTTGATTAGCAGTGCAAAATACAATAGCTACAACTAATAATTCTTACCCTTAAATCTTATGCATGACAAGAACAAATACTAGAGCTAAGCCTAAGACCTTCCAACAAAATACTTGTTGAATGAATGAAAGAAAGCATGAGTGCACATTTGGATTTGTATTTAGAGGGACAGACCCAAAAGCTATTTAAGAGGCAAAGCTAAGACTTACACAAAGGTCCCAAAACTTAAAGTGAAATGTTCTTCCTAAGTGAGCAAGGCTATTAGCTGTCAAATGAATCGATTAGATCTCCAGGGGTACTGGAGATGAAAGAAGGCAGTGGTCACTGGTTTCCTGGAAGGAAGGAATTAACATTGGTAGCACAGGGGAGAAAAAAAATATTTTTTCCCTCTATCCTCCCAGGTTGTTAGCTGACACCCCCTGTAATATAAGGCAGATTTACAAGAGAAAAACTGAAGTTTATTAACATGAATACCTCATGTAGACATGGGAGATACCCATGAACATGGAAAAAAAGTAATATCCTTAAAGTGGTGTAGAATTCGGTATTATTACCATCATAATGGGAAAAGGGGAGGAGTTACATAGACCCCATAGACTTTTTTGAAGCTGAATGGGCTCCTCAGTTAGCAGGCAGAATGAGGGGCACCCCCATGACCCCCAAACCTGCCTGCTCTAAATGGGTTCTGCCACCCACCACATCAAGACAAAAGATATGCTTTAGTGCAAGGACTTTAATACAATTAGTGTGTAGTAGAAAAATATAGTTTAAAATAGTTTCCAATTAAACACCCAAGGTTACCTATCACCTCGTGGGCAAAAGTCCACCCAAATGGGATTGGCCCAAAGCAAGGCCCAAAAGCCTGCCACAAGTCTAAAGCACCTTTTGGCAGGGACCCATAGAAAAGGGTCAAAAACAGCCAGACAATTCTGGGAGGAAAACCAAAACCAAAATCAAGATCAACGTTGCCATTGTCACCTCCCCACGGGTCTCTCACCCACAGCTGTTTCAATCAGTCCAGGCCAGTGCAGCTTCTTTACATGTCTCTCTGCTCCTTGTGCCTCTTCGGGCTCTCCATCCTGCTGCCTTTCTTCTTCTGTCCTCTCTCTCTTCTCCAGCTTCTATCTCTCCTGCTCAGCTCTACCCTCCCTTGGGGTGGGGCAGGGAACCTGGAACTTGCCTTTTTCTTGGGGACCACCCTGTTACAGAAGTTTAGAGAAGGAAAATTTAGGATGGAAGATCTCACAAAGACAAACACCAGAGGTGGGGGTAGGAATGATTAACAAATCTTAGAATAAACCAGCTATGAAAGGCTCCAGGAAACTGAGGTGGGGGTCAGAAAAGATTATCAGCCAGAGATGAGGGCAGAGAGGACTATCAATCGCAGAAGACCAACCCAATCTGACCCCAAGGCGATACTCAGTAATTCCATCCAAGAACACTATAAAAGAACACTCCTTACCTCTCTGCTTGCCTCTCTTCAGGCAGGTGTCCCTTCCTCCCCTCTGCCGCCTTCCCGCTTTCTTAATAAGTTTGCTGAGTATTGATAAATGGGACCCAGGAATCCCACACAACAGCCCCCATCATCTGAACCCTGATAGATTCTGTCAAATGGGGTGTGGGTTCAGCGAGGATGAAGAAGTGGGAGGAGGTCGAAAATGTCACCGTGGTTTGTGGACTGTTTGGTAGGAATAAGAAACAATGGTGGGAGAGCCACTGAGAAGGTCTCAGATGCCTCTCTGACCTGAAGAGTCTGTGCCCTCCTCTGAGAAACCTCCTGCTGCATCTTAGGGCCCCAGGGTTCCTGCACCACATGCCATGTCGCAGCTGGGCCAGCATCGCTGCCTGCCGCCTCCTCCATTGAAGTGTAACTGACAGGATGGAGGCTTGGACCCTGGTGCCTGCATCAGGGACCAGGAAGGAGGCAGATGTAATGAACACAACAAATCCAGTGGATGTTGAGAGGGGATGTGACATGATGAATGTTTGTGAAGTGGCTTGGCAATGGTGGCATGCTGGGGATAATTTGAGCTGGGCAGGACCCAAGCAAGGGGCATTGCCAAAATCTGGAACACTGAGAACATACCCCAGGGCCTTGGCAATGGCAATGGCAATGGGAAATCAGAGATGGGAAGAAGAGGAGTGAACAGTTTACAGAAGCAACATCCAGTTCAGGGAGGTCGTGAATGAGGAAGAGACATTTGTTTGAGACCCTTGCCCCAACCCCTTTACCCCCAGCATCTCCTCCACCCTTCCCAGGTGACTTCTCCCATTGGATCATCCCCCGCCCCCCACCATGAGGGATTCCGGTTTGAAATAAATCCCATAGTATCACATAACATGGGAATAGGCTTTTCTGATATTGTGATTTATAACAAGAAATATATTTTTGGTGTTAGGCCCCTATTCCTGGCACAGAGCTCCTAAAACCCTTGCAATTTCCTAAGTAATAAAAGCAATAGAGAAAGATGCTTGTTACTCAA
Organism: Scalopus aquaticus; assembly: GCA_004024925.1. Classification (NCBI taxonomy): domain Eukaryota; kingdom Metazoa; phylum Chordata; class Mammalia; order Eulipotyphla; family Talpidae; genus Scalopus; species Scalopus aquaticus. The sequence continues at coordinate 85,229 of PVIJ01003439.1, forward strand.
AATAAACCCCATTCCACTACACTTGAGTTTAAGTTAAAGAGGTGACTTCTTGGAAAGCCCCAAAGGAGGTGGGGGAAGGGGTGCTGGTTGCTCTGGGGAACAGACTTGTTTAGAAGGTGGGAGTTTCCAGGAGGGGAGAAGGCCTGGAGACTGAATCAATCACCAATGATCAGTGATTCAATCAATCGTGCTGTGTAAAGAAGTCTCCATGAGAATCTCTGAACTCTGGGCAAGGAAGCTCCCTCCACTGCTGGTGAACCAGAAAGCGTTCTGTTCCAGGAGGTAACACACCCCAGACTCCACCAGGAAAGAAGTAGCTGTGCTTGAGGCCCTTTAGATCTCTCCTAAGGATGTTTTTGTCTGGATGTTCATGTTTATCTTTTTTTTTTTAAGATTTACTTGTATTTATTTATGCATACAAGAATTGGGGTGTAGGCCAGAGGTGCGGGGCGGTGTGTGTGTGTGTGTGTGTGTGTGTGTGTGTGTGAGAGAGAGAGAGAGAGAGAGAGAGAGAGAGAGAGAGAGAGAGAGAGAGAGAGAGAAAGAGAGAGAGAGAGAGAGAGGATTCACTAGAGACAGAGTGGGGAGTAGAACAGGCGGATCTACTGAGATACACTGCTGGGGGGAGCAGCGGGCGAGACAGGAGAGGTCTGCTGCGCCATGTGGGTCGGCACCCAGCCACCTGCAGCAGCGGTGATAGTGCCTCAGCACTTTAACCCCGGCACCACCAGGGAGGCCCTCATGTTTATCTTTTAATAAATTGTAATAAATTGATAATATAGTAAGTAATTTTTTTCTGAGTTCTCATGTTAATGAAATATGAAGAGGGGGTCATGGGACCCGATTTATAGCCTATCAGAAGCACAGATGACCACCTGGACTTGTGGTTGGTGTCTGACTGGGGGCCAGGGGGGAAATGTGGGTCTTGTAGGACTCAGTCTCTATCCTGTGGTATCTGATCTTCTCTCCAGGTATGTTACAGTGTGATCGCCTCAAAACCGAGAGGCTCCAGGTTCTCTGTCCCGCCTAATGAAGGGTGGAGCTGCAGGGAGGAGAAGCTGAAGAAGACTTGGAAGAGGAGCCTGGGGGAGGAGACACGTGAAGGAGGGCCTGCTTGCTTCTTGGCTTTGGACTTGCCCCCTGGACTTGGGGGACGTGGAGGGAGACACAGAGTGAAGACAGGTAGAGACACTTGGAAAAGATGTTAGTGAGAAACTTGTGGGGAGGCAGACAATGGCAGCCATTACTTTGATTTTGCTCCTTTTGTCCCAGACTTGCCTGGCCCCTTTTTCCCTTTCCTATGGGTCCCCACCAGAAAGTGCCTTAGACTAGTGACAAGCTTTGAGGTTCTAGTTGCCCCGCTTTGGGCCAATCCTGTTTGGACATTTATCCACAAGGGGATGGGTAGCTTTGGATATTTTATTGGAAAACTATTATCCTTTCTTTCTCTCTATGCACATTATTTTATTAAAGTTCTTTAATACTAGGAATATGCTTTGTCTTTATGTGGTAAGTGGCAGGACCTATTGAGAGAGTGCAAGTTAGGGAGTCTTGGGGTACCCCTAAGTCTGTACGCTAACAGATAAATATTATCAAAATTGAGTTAAAACTTCAGGACATCAAGCTGGTGTTGCAGACTTGCTTGACATTGGAAATGCCTCCCCCCACCCACCCACACACACACTCACATTTGGTGATCAGAAGTGGTGGTCATGCTGTGAATAGATAGCCCACTGGAGTGTGCTTTTCCTTTACAGAAAGGAAGCAGCCCTGGGCCCTGTCTCTCCTGTGATCCCACAGGATGGGCCTCCTGCCATCGCCCTGCTTTGTCTGGAGCTGACATACCAGTGGAGGCAGCCTTACCAATGGCACCATGCAGTCTGGATTTGGGGTGCCAATCCATTGCAGGATGCCAGCAACTGAATACCTTGAGTCTATGAGTATCACTGTGCCTCCAGCTGACCAGGAAGGGTGGCACGGAATATTCAGAATAGCCCCCATTCCTAGGGTAAGTTGAGCTTGAGTGTGACCCATCTCATCAGGAGAGGGAAGGGGACCACTCCTTGCTAGCCTATTGCTCAGGCCACGCAGAATAATAATCCAAGGTTGAATGAAGACAATCTTGTCTGTTATACTACACATCACAACCAGGGGTTCCCCACCCCTTCACCAGGATAGCACTTCACTTTTAGTCTTGGCACAGCTCATCTCCCACACTGCCTGGCAGTAGTGTTATTGAGGTTCCTGGAAGTTTCATTCTTTTTCAGCAGACATAAGAACCACATCCCTAAGCCCAGTCTGTGCCTCTCTTTCACAACACCCCTAAGCCCAGTCTGGTGCCTCTGATTTATGGGCACGACATCCATAATTCAGAGATGCTGGACATGCCAAACACACCCTCCCTTTCCCTGGTGTGCGTCACCAGAGAATTTAACAGGAAAGTGTTCCCACTCTTAAGGAAGCCTAGCTGCAGGAAATGAGCCGGAGAAGTTGCTCTTAGGATCAGAGGTCAAATCAGAGAGGAGTCAGGTCCAAACCTGAGGAGGTTGGTGAGTCCAGCTTTCATGCAGCCAATCACCACAAAAGTCTGTACCATGAGCCTTGCAAAGTAGGCTCCTGCCTGATATAACAGAGCAGGTAACTTTGAACAACTGTCTTCATGCTGTGTCCTTAGCCAAAACTGGAAAAAGTTGGGGCACTGGGCACCTGAATACTTCCAAGATTGCAAAAGAAGAACTGAAATGAGTGGAAGAGAGAGAATACTGATTTACATGTTGATTTCAACAATGGATGCCCACTCAAATGTTACTATCCAGATGCCATCTCCCCCACACACACACAGTCACACCTTCACAGACATCCATTTGGTGTCTGCCCTCATTCACTGTCAAATCTCATAGGCCCAGTGAAGGGAGATGCTCTGGCTTTAGTCCCTTCAGCTAGCAAGTGATTTTTTTCAGAAAAGTCCAGCTTCTGCCCAAACTAGTCCATCACCTGATCTTGTCTTGGGAGGCTACTCCTGTCCCAGGTCATAATACAATTTGCCAGGGAACTGCTTCTGGTCATGTGCTCACTCTGCCAGACTACCTACTGCTTTTTATTCTATCAGCTGGTGGGCTGAATCCCACTACCCATCGTTTATATTTTATATCCCAGTAATCTGGTGTTCACTTTTTAAAACACGTCCAGCTACTGGTGAACATGCCTCCGGAGGAGGTTTTCTGGTAGCTGACCTTTGACACCTCCAGCAATCTTTGGTGACATCATTCCTCCCTCACTCCCTCCCTTTCTTTCTCTCCCCCCTAACCCCCCCAATGAAATCATTGACATCTGTTTTGCTTAAGCTACACTTATATAAGTGCCTTTGATCAGGTGACTTTACATTTGAAGTGTGCACCACAGGAGCAGAATATGGTGTTTTCCTTTATTGTAATTAAGTAATGAATTAGCCTTAATTTATTTTAATGTTATTCAGATGGTTAGGTCATAAAAACTAGTTCAAACGGTTGAGTGGTTTGGGCAATGGAAGCCTTTTCTCTAATTAAATGGTTTGGAGGGACAGAGGGAGGTAAAACAAACTCCCGCGAGCAAACTGCAGGGAGGCGCTGGGTACAGGCCGGGCAGGTGTTTAGACCAGCCGAGCTCTGTGGCACAGAAGACACCTGAGCCCACTCTTTCCCCACGGCTGGACAGCCGCGGCTCGGTGGCACACACACTGAGGAATCTAGACTCCTTTGGTGGAAAACGAAGTTACAATCAGAAGAACTACAGATTTTGAGGAACTTTTGAGAACTTAACTTCCTCAATAACTGAAGAATCCATTTCCATCTCCACCCTTGAGTGCTCACAGCCCCTGCCTCATTCTGTCCCTCCTGACTTCCGTTAATCTCTAAAGCGCTTAGATTTCGGTTTCGTAAACTTCATCCGGACAGCAGAAGTGGGTGGGGTGCAGTGGAGAGGGGACCTCTTCAAAGCTTTCTGGGGCTCCACAAGCCTTTCGGGGGAGGTTTCCAACTCCTCTCTTACAGAGGTAGAGAAGGCCATAGCTTCTGCTACTGCCCAGTCGCTTTCTTCCTTCCAGCTACAGAAGATTCTGCTCTTCCAAATGCTCCCAGCCCTCCAGAGCCGGTGTGGATGGAGGGGGCGGGGCGCCCTAAGTTCCCGCCCACGACCGGGCACGCTGCGTGCACTATGCGGCGGCAGCCATCTTAGACTCGGGCAGCAGGTCCACCTCCCCACCAGAGGCGCGGTGCTGTGTCTTGAGCACCGGGGTGGAGGCGATCCTCCTCCTCCTCCACCCCAGCCCCTTGGTGGGCTTGTGTTCGCGATCCCAACGATCCAACCCCCACCTCTCCCCTCTCCACGAGGAACCTCGAGCAGGCAGCTTGGTGGCAAGTACCAGCGCCCCGCCCTTTCTTACCTGGTGATCCTGGGCAGGTACCTCAGTGTCCTTGCTCTGTAAAGCCAGAGTTTGAGGCCCCTCCCCCCGCGTCATGTCACCCGCTATAATAGTGCTGATTGCACATGGATGATAAACTCAGTTTGAAGTCCGGTACATAGTCGTGTCTTCCATAAATGTCGTGTATGAGCCTTTCCTGCTGGAGATTGTGGGGTGCCTTGCAGCCACCACCTTTCCAGCAGCTCCAGGGTTCTATCTAAACATCGACTCCTTGAAGACCAAGTCCCGGGGGGCAAGGGAACTGGCAAGTCCGAGTGCTTTAGGATTTGCATGTCAGAAACAGACCAGGGTGCCCAGGACTGCAAAGACTAGATTTTGGAACATTTAAACGCCCCCATGCTTGTTATTTTTATCACCCCTGGCTGTGTCCCCATAGGGACTCCCAGGCAGCACAAAACTCCTAGAATGAAAAGCCCGCCTGTGTTAGCTGTAGGGCACAGCAGGAAGAGGGAGCTGTGACTTTGTGTTCCAAGCAGAGTCAATGTGGGGGAGGACTTTTTGGGCCACCGTGGGTGGTGGCCTCAGGAAGGGGGAGGAATTTAGGCCAAGTCTGAGGTGGCCTATGGAGGTTCTAGGACCTCCACAGCTGCTCTGCCAATTCTGCAGCTAGAGCTCAACATTTTGGGGTCCCCCAATTTCCTAGGGGTAGGAAACTTACTCAGAACTAGAAAAAGGGCAAATGCCTGGAGAAGGGGCTAGAGAGAGGTGGAGAGCAGCCAAGGCCTTTTAGGGACTGCAGACGCCCCCCTCCCCCACCCAGCCCTCTATGGATACTTATGGAGGCTTAAGATGAGACCTTATTCAGTAATCAACCATTTAAATGCCAGGTCTGCCCAGATTCCCCCAGTCCAGCCTGATGGGGGGGAGAGGCAGCAGAGGATACAAAAACTACCAAGCAGGTGTGGGGGGGATTGCAATTTATTTTCAGACACACTCAGAGGGTGGGGGATGGTCAGCAGGCTCCATCTGCATCCCCTCCCAGCATTTGGCTTAATAAAGAACTTCTCTCCCCTTATCTCCAAGCCCCTAGGCTGTGCACGATAGACAAGTCACTCCCACCCCAACCCACAGGGGGGGATTTAGGCAGGTGTGGAAGGTGGAGGGATTGGAGAGTAGAGTTCAAGTATTCAGTTCTCCCATCCACACCCCCAGATTACACTGTGCCCAGGCCATAAGGGAGGATCCCAACCCTGAGGTTCCTAGTGGTGCTATTAGCCCTTCTCTTACTGGGAATCTTCAAGGTGAGCTCCCACCCCCTTTCCCTGACAATAACCAACCACAGTCCTAAACCCTCTATTCTGGACAAGGAGGAGAACCCAGCACTCCTCTCAGCCAACTCCTTCGCCTTCCTATTGTGGAGTGAGGGAGGGCAGGTGAACGGGTTGGAGCAAGCGTAACAAGGTGAGGGGAAGGAAGAGAACCGAGGCCCTCAGGAGGATGAATTCAGATAGCTCTGGCCTGTACCCTCACCCCACACCCCATGCCCAGAATCCCTGAGTCCAACTGCCAAGAAAATATAGCGTAGGGGAGTTGCAGCAGGGGGACATGATGTTTTGCAGGGCCAGGACGGGGTACAGGCCGACTCAAATTCTGAACTTCCAGAACAGTTAAATCCCGGGGAACATAGGGAGGCCTACTAACCCCCACGCCCCAGATATCCTGGCCTTGGGCAAAGTGGTGAGAACACAGGGCTCCTCCCAAGGGTATTATAAAAAACGAAATTAAAAACTCCTTGCGGGGGTGGGGGAGGGGGAAGGAGTGATTCCCAACCTCTTACTCCCCCCAAGTTGTCATCCTCCCCAAAGCCCAGAAAACTGCCGAGGGGAAGTCTCACAGAACTGAGAGAAAGCTACAGTCCCTCTCTGACAGGATAAGGCCCAGGGAGGGGGGCCCATTTAGCACCATGCAATTTGGAGGCACCCTGCAGACTGACCCTGGACAAGGGGCCTCCAGAGCTTGAGTGCCCAACTTACTAAAGCTTCTGTACTCTTGAGGAACCCCTGTAGGGGAGGTAAGGGGAGAAGGTTTGACTGAAGTCCAGACCGGGGTCTCAGCTGGGACCCCAAAGGGCTTCTCTGGGGGGGTCATGACTTGAAGAATCTTCGTACCACAAACTGGCCCAAGAGAACCACAGTCAGAACTATCAGCACATTCCAGATGGGGCCATTGCCCAAGTCCAGGGCTGCCACCTGTCAGGAGAAACAGAAGGCTCGTGAGGGGCAGGCGGCACATACGGGCTCCCCAGGAAGGGGGTGGGGCTGGGAGAGGGGCCTCCCTGGCAGCAGCCGGGGGCAGGCTGCTAGTGCACTCACCCAGCCACCCCTCTGTGCGATCCAGCGAGCAATGCAGTTACGCAGCATAAAGTCCACCACAAAGCGGGTCACTTGGCCCAGGAAGCCGGTCAGGCCGCGCCGGTAGACGTGCAGGGCCAGGCGGTAGCCGAAGCCCAGGAGAGCCACCACTCGGCCCCAGTTGATGCCACTTTCAAACAGCCTGCGGGCAGAATGTCCGGCCTGGTCAGTACAGATCCCCTAGGAGGCCCTTCGGCCTGCTTTCCCTCCGTCATCCCTGGGTTACCCCCACCTTTCTCCCGACTAGAAAGCAAAATGGCTGAGCTGTGAATGAAGGCAGCAGAGGGGCCCAGCCTGGCCTCTATTTGGGAAGAGCCTGCGTCCTGTGAAAGGAGAAAGCTCAGAGGGTGTATGAACGAGCTGCTTCTGGGGTGCTGTGCCAGCACAGCAGGGACAACAGGGTGGAGGGCAGAGTGAGGAGAGAGGCAGCAGGGAGATTACCTGTGGGCCTTCCTTCTGGCCTGGCAGCCCGAGGGACAGCAGAGAGAAAAGGATAGAAGAGGAGGTTAAGGCAGGTCTGAAATCCCAGTGGGGTGGCCTCTAGGGACACGGCAGGGCATTTCAATTCTAAGCGCTGTTTCTCAATCTATTACCTACTCCTACATTCACCCCCAGATTCAAATCTACTGAGACTGCCCCTCTGCCCGTTGGTAACAACAGGTAATACCTTGTAAGTGTGGGACACTGTGCTAAGCCTATTTCCCTTTTTACAGACAAGCAGGTGGAGGGCTAGAAAGTCTCAGAAAACCAATAAGTGGCAAAGCTGAGATATGACCCAACTGTTGTTCTCTACCACACGTGATGCTTCTCGGAACCAGATTATAGCTGGAAGCCGTATAGTCTGGAAGCCATTTCCAGTACCTGGCAGAGGTTAGTGACCTTACCATTTTTGGTGTGGGATGTGGTTTTACATTGGAAGGACAGCTATAAGGCTGGACTGGGGCGCTCTGGGGATAACCCCACCCTGGGCCCTCTATACTGTGGCCTAACGGCCAAGCCCTCTATGCCAGAACCCAAACATGAAAGATGAGGAGTCTGGGACTCAGAGAGAGACAGGGGCCCAAGGCCACAGGTGAGGCAGCAGCAGACACAGGGTCTCCCCAAGCTGATAGAAGAGGGTGTCTCCCCACCTCCCCGTGGGCAAGGCAGTGCGTGGTGGTGACAGCACCGCAGAGAGGCAGTGGTCGGCATTACTTTTTAGCGATCTTGGTGAAATACGCATAGGCATTTTCTGCCGTAGGCTGCAGCTGATCCAACATCATCTGGAACTCCGAGTCGTAGCGCTGGTTGATGTCGTCCCCTATGAGCGCCAGCTGGCGACCCACCTGCCCCATGGTGCTAGAGGAACGAGAGGCAGATCGGTGAGCGGGCGGTGGGGCTCACAGCAAAGGGGTGCACCTGAGACACTCCCAGTGGCCTGTGTGCCACTTGACAGTGTTCTCAGACACAAAGGCTGGGCCCAGGACAAGGGACATGCGTGTGTTAAAATGGGTGCAAGGTGTGGTGTGGGGTGGGGACCCAAGACAAAAAGAGGCAACAGTGGGAAAAAGACAAGATACTCTGCGCCCAGGCCTTCCAGCTGCCAGGACCTGGTGTGAGCTCTGCCCCCTCCCCCCATGTCCTTGTAGGAGGGCTACTGCTCACCTGCTGGGTTCTAGGGGCAGGGTGACCATCTCTGGGTCAGGGGGGGCCCCCTCCCCCTCAGCCTGTTCCTGCTGATGGCGGTAAAAAACGTAGCTGCGGAAAACCTCCTCCGTGTCCAGGGCTACCTGCTCCTCTGAGGATCAAAGTCAGGAATCAGGGAGGAAGGGCTGGGCTGGGCAGCTTTGTGGATGGTTCACAGGGCCATGCCCCAGCTGTCCTCACCCTTAATTAACTCTAGCGCTCAGTTAACACCTAGGGCTTGTGCTATGCAGGGCATCCTGAGGCCTCTTTTCATTGAAGCCTCACAGTGCTCACGCTTGGTGAAGTCAGTGATTCCCTAGTTTACGGATGGGGAAACTGAGGTACAAAGTCTAAGTAATTTGTACAAGCTCACACGCTAGAGCAAGCAGTGGACCCAGGAGATAATCCCAGGTACTTGGGGTTATTTCTCGAGTTTTAGTGTGTACAAGGCACACAGCCCTTAGGACTTAAGGACCCTAGGGCCAGAAAAGTCACACCCAGAAATAGTGACAGACCTGGGACCTCACCCCAAAGTCCAGAGAACAGCTTTTAGTGGACTGTGAGCCGCAGGCTTCCCTGACGGTCCCCTGGGAAGAGGGAGTTAGGGCAGCCATCTTACTTCCTCCCCACAATTGCTTTCCATGTTTAGCGGTCCTGACTGAGGGCTAAGCTAACTTACTTCCTTGTTTCTCTGAGTGCAGGGATAAGCCGGCCACACCCCACCCTTCTTTCCTCCTCCTCACCTCATCCCACCCCTCTGCTCTGGGATGGCACTGTGCCACCTCAGTTCACGACTTGGCCTCCGAACTCTCCCCAGCCCAGGCTCCTCCCCACTTCCAGGACTTAACCTTGACCACACTCCAGTTTGTACTGGGTGGGGAGATACTGCTCTCCTTTATCCAAGGTAAAGGAGAGAAACCGAGGCAAGAAGTGCTGCCTGGTCCCACTCACTTCTGCCCTTTGCATCCTCACAGATGGCCCTGGTGGTTATGGGATGGGTGAGGGGGACAGAAAGACCCTTACCCGAAGCGGAGGGCGGGTCAGGCTCTTTGTACCCCTGACTGGGGGGTCCTGGGCCTTGCCCAGATGCCATTTTTCAGGTCCTGGCGGAGGACAGTGTTAGCCTGCAGGGATGGATGAGAAAAAGCAGAGATGGGGACAAAAGCAGACATAGGAGGGAGGATCCCCACTCCCAGTAAGACCCCACGGTCCTAGCTCCAGCCACTCTTATTTCTCCGTTGTGATGCCCGTGGAGTCCGCTGGTGGAATTGGAACTTCAAGGGAGATGGGTGGAGAAAGGCACAGCCAGGTCCTGCCTCCCGCATGTTCTAGGGGAGCCGTAGCAGTGCCCCTTATGAATCAGTCAAGTCACATCTCCTCTTACTCCTGGCTGAGGGAGGCGAGTTTCAGAGGTGGAGGCACTTTTAGTTGCTCCTGGAGCCTCCCGCACCCTACCCATCACCCACTGCTGCAGTCTCGTCACCGTCCAGCCAGTGACCCATGAAGGCTGCCCTCGAAGGTCCCACTTCCCCTTGGCTGGTCAGAACACACCTGTTTTCCAATTCAGGACTGTTAGCCGCAAACGTTTCCTAATTACCTTTGATAGACCTCTCCCGGGGGTGCTGGGCAACGACAACGCAGGTGAACCCAGCCAGGAAGCCTCATCCCCATTTTACAGGTGGGTAAAGGGAGGCAGAGAGGTCAGAGTGGAGGCCACACGCTGGTCAGGGAGTCAGTGGATTGTCTGATGAGTCCGCACTCAACTCTCACGTCAGATTTACTTTCTAGCTTCTGGACCGCAGAGGGTGTTCTCTCCAGGAAACCTACTCCGCCTGTGCACTTCCCATTCCTGCCTTGCATGAACTGGAGCCGCCTTCCTTGCAGCCCCCCCACCTGCCCCCCACTCTTCCCCCTCTGCACACTCCTCCCCTGTCCCCAGGCACAGGCTGCCGGGTCCTGGCCACAACCCACATCTGCTGCCTGAATTCTCAATAGAGGGAGTATTTCCTGGACATAGCTGTGGTTTCACTTTCAATTTGTACCCCTTCATTTCCCCTCTACCCCAAAACTGCCTCCATCATCCAGGCGGGGCCCCCTCCTCTCCCTGGCTCTGCCCTGGCCCAAGTCAAGCCCACCATTCCCTCCTCCCTGGGAGAGGCTGGTGTGCCCACCCCTTCCCCATCTCTCCCTCTCAGGCCTGGGGCCACTTTCAAAAGGGCCCCCAGAGCTCTCCCAGAAGGGGCGGTGGAGGGCTGGACCTCCTGTGCACTCGGGTCTCCGGCTCTCAGGCATGGGCAGACCCTCCCCTCCTCCACCCCAGGGCGTCTGGCACATTAACACAGACCTTTGCTTGGCACAACCCCATCCCGGTAGTTCCTTCCCTCTTTCCTTGTCCCTGAAACCTGGCACCCCAGAACAGCAGGGCCAGAGGATGCTGACTGCACCTCCAACTCCCTCTGCCACTACACTACCCTGGGGCCTCAGTGTGGGACAGCGGGTGGGCCCTCAGCATGGCCCCCCGGGTCAGAGGCTAATGCCAACCTGGGTCTACCCCTGCCCCCATCCAAGTAGGCTGACTTCCTGGTAAGGGGAGTCTACTGTACCCCACCTGTGGGGCTAGCTGGGCCCAGGATGTTCCCCAGGGGGAGATGCTTGGCGGAGCTGCAGGCTTAGCTGTGGACCCCGGGGCAGCAGGAAGCACAGTGAAAGCTCTCCCCCTGCCCTTGACCTTGGTTCTGACCTCCTTTCCCATCCCCCAGATTGCTGAAGGACCTGGTTCTTTGGCACCGATTCTCTGGCACCCGGGGCCAGAGAAACAGAGGATTCTGCCTGGGGAGCAGTCCAAGGGAGCAGGCCCCAGCCAGGGTTGGTGGGGCTGTCCAGACCGGCATGGAGGCCTCCTCTTCCCCACCCGGTCCCCTGCGGGCTCCCGGTCCCACCCTGGGCCCAGGGCTGCCAAGATCAGGGAGGATGGGCAGGACCCTCCCGGCTTACCTGCCCGGACCCGGGCTCAAGCCCGAGATGGCTCAGCAGGGCCGAGGCCGGAGGTCCTGAGGGGCCAGCGGCTGCTCCCAGGGGCCTGCTTCCAGGAATGGGCGTCAGCGAATGCCCGCTGTCCGGGTGCAGCCTCTGCTCTCCTTAGGGTGGCCCTGGGAACCCGTGAGTCTCTGGCGATCGATCATAGACGTGCCGGCTCCTCCCGGCTCCAATCAGCTCCCTCTAGAGGAAGTCGCTCTGTAGCCGCCGGATGCGGATGCGAGCTGCTCTGGCCTGCAGCCGGGGCTGGTCTGGGCGGGATCCCACGGGCTCCCAGCCCCACCCCACCCCCACCCAGGGCCCTAGCCAGCGGAATAGCTCCCCATCCCCACTGCTTTCCCGCCCATGATTCCTGGTCTACCTCCGGGAACTTTCTCCCTTACAGCAGTCAATACCAATGAAAAAGTCAGCCCAGTGCTGCTGCAGGCCACTCACTCTCATAGGAGAGCTGGTTCACACCCACCTTGGAAGTAGGTGCTGTTGAACACACCCATCTTACAGATGAACAAATTGAGGCTCAGAAGCTTTAAAGAGCTCTCCCAAAGTCACTGAGTTGGGTTTATAGTTAAGCCTGTAAGGGCCGTGGGGGAATAACAATGCTGAATTGCGCCAACACACAATTAGGACGTATGCGCCGGTGGTCCCTGGAGACAATCAGAAGGTGTCAGGTAGGGAGACAGAGACGGGGTGTCTGCGCTGCTCCCACCGGGCTGCAGGCTGGCTACTGAGAGGAGAGAGGAGCAGGAGGGCAGACGCTGTCTAACCCTGGGGCATGGTGCTCAAGGCAGCCACAGCCAGGAAGGTGACGGCCACATGGAGACAGGTGTGTGCAGAGTCCCCAGCAGCCTCGTCCCGATCCATAGGGTCCAGTCCCCCAGCCTCCTCCTCCTGCCCCTCACTCCTTTGCCTCCTAGAGCCTTGCCCCACGCCCCAAATCTCATTCCCCAGGCCTCCTTCCCCTATTTCATCAACCCCCTGTCCTCTCTGTCCTCAACTAAATCCCCAGACCCTCCTTCACTCAACCCCTGCCCCCAACTTCCTGATCTTTGCCTTCTAGAACTCCTGGAGGTTTCCAACTGGAGGTTTTAATTTGAAAACTCCTCCTGTTCTTAAGCAGTTGGTCCTGGGCTGCCAGCCTCAGTCCCTCCTTCTGGGTCAGGACCCTCAGGATGGAGGCCCCAGCTCCAACTCCGCCTTCCCGAAGTTTGGCCCACTCCTCCATGCTCCGCTTTCTCTGTGGCCTGTTGGGGAGCAAGGGCAGCCCAAAGAGCTCTGACAAGCGCTTGAGGGGTCAAGAGCATCCTTCACAAGAGCAGGACGCCGTCCCCCTGATATCGGACCACCAGGGGAGAGGGGGGAGGAAGGAGCCCCGGCCCCCCAGCCTTTCTGTGGCCCTGCCCTGGCGCAGTCCCTTAGGGCTGGGCCGCTCCCAGCTCCCCACGCCCATGAAGGTCCTGAGGGAAATGGCCCAGGGCGTAGAGGTGAAGTCAGTCTTGCCCCAAAGGGGCCAACAGGTGGGCAGCCTGCCTGAGGAGGAGTGGCAAGAAGAGGAGGAGAAGGGAGTGGAAGAGGAGGAGAGAGAGGAACAGAAGGAGGAAGAGCAGGATGTAGAAGAGAGAGAAGAGGAGGATACAGCATGGGAGGTCTCTGGGGATGCGGGGTCCTCAGACAGGTGAGGGGCTGGACTCTGGGTGCTGGTGGGGACCCAGCTGGGGAAGAAGCCTGGAATGGAGGTGTGAGGTGAGGCCTGGGTGGAAGATGGTGGAGGGACGTGGGCCTGAGATGGGGGGGCCCCAGTTCGGCAGGAATGTGAGCTCTTGGGTGGGTGGAGGATGAATGGGACACCTGGGTGGGGCAAAGGTGGTGGGGCAAGGTGGGAGCAGCCTGGAGATGGGGCTGTGGTGGAGGAGGCAGGGATGGGGTCTGCCTGGAGGTGAGCAGTTGTGGATGGAGGCACCAGAGTGAAAGGGGGGTAGGCTGGGGACCTTGTAAGGGGTGTGCCAGGGTGAGTGGGGGCTCCCATTGGTCTCAGCTCCTTTCTGGCTCCACTCTTCCCTGCCTTCCCTCCCTGCTCTCTCCCTCTAGGTCCCCACTCCTAGGTGGACCTGTGAGAAAGAGTGCCCCCATCTCCCTCAGCTCCCACTGCCTCTTCACCCTGTTTTTGGGGAGGGATCATCCCCCTCTGAAGATTCCAGACAGCAGAGCAGGGAGCTATTGGGGGCAGGAGAATGGGAGGGGGGTGGGCCAAGCGGGGACTGTCCCAGAGACTTGGGGGAGGAGGGGGTTGTGGAATGTATGAGGTCTTTACCACATCTCTGGGTCCCACCCGGTGCCCCAACCTGACTGTGGTTTGGGCTCAGGATCCACTTGGCCCAGGCCCAGGAGGCAAAGCAAGGCTGCCTGGAGAGAGCCGTGGCACTGTGGGAGGGCAGCCCTGAGGCCTTCGCCGCTGATGAAGAGAAGGAGTATCTGCTTGAAGGTGTGTGTGGTGGCCACAAGCATGGGGAGGTGCCAGAAATAGACCCCCTTCTTCTGGTGCTCCGGGGTGTGGGGTCTAGAAGGATAAGGATAGTCTGAGGGAATTGGTGGAGCTTGGCTGCCTGTGTTCAAATCCCAGCTCCGCTATGCCAAACTGTTTGATGGTGACAAGGTGCTTATCCTTTCTGTGCCTCAGTTTCCTCATCTATGAAATGGAAATATAGGGGGCCTCCCTGGCGGCATAAGGGGTTAAGCCTTATGAAGCTATTGGCAGCCACTGCAGCACTAGTTCGATACCCAGCCAGGGAGCTTCCCACATGGCTCAGCAGACCTCTCCTGCCTCGTCCGCTGCTCCCCCCAGCAGTGTACTTCAGTCAGTCTGCCTGTTCTGCTCCCCACTCTGTCTCTGGTGTATCCTCTCACACAAACACCCCCAAACCTCTGGCCTATGCCCTAGCTCTTGTATGAATAAATAAATCTTTAAAAAATGGAAATGTAATAGGACCTCCTATCTCAGAGGATCATTGGAGGATTTAAATGAGAGGTTCTTTGTAAAATGCCTAGAACAGTGGCTGGCACATAGTAGGTGTTTGATAAAGAAAATGAGGAAACCTCATCCTCAGCTCAGCCCTCTTGCTATCTCTGCCCTGCTGGGCCTGGCCCACCCCTTCTCTCCCCCTTGCTTGCAGACTTTCAGTGACCACTGTTCCTTCACAGGAGACCTCAGGCTGGCCTCTTTGGACATGGAGGCCACTCCCTGGAGATGCCTCCTCACCTTGTACAAGCGACTTCAGAAATCGGCCATGGCCAAGGTCTGTGAGACCAGCTGGGGGCCGGGGGCTGAGCCTGGGTGGGGCTTCTCCCCACATCTGATGTGTGGCTCAGACTCAGGGGAACAGCTCCTTTTCTTAACCCTTTGGGTGCTGTTCCCTTGTGCTTTCTGTTTTTATCTTGGGGTGAGGGGGGGAGGGGAGCTTGTAGGCTTGGGACTTTGGCCTTCACCTGCTCAGAGACCCGCTGGCTTTCAGTTTCCCCTCAAGGAAAACCCGCCCCCAGAGGAGAAAGGGGAAGAGGAAATGGAGGAAGATGACACCTCATTCAAGCTCTGTGCCCCAGATACCGACACCCCCCAGTCACCACTGTGCAAGACTTCTAGGTTGACAGATCCATTAGGTGAGTATGGTGCCCCCGCGTCCCCTTCTAACCTGCCCCCAGGCCCAGGGAGCCCCAGGTAGGCTGCTGGCTCAGGGTGCAATACCTGTTACTACCACCAGATGGTGCCAGAAGATCTAAGATGCTCACCTCAGGGTAGGGGTGGGGGGATATCCGTGATCAGTGTGTGCTGGGTCTGGAGCCCAGGCATGGCCTCCCTCCTGTTTGGGAGGCAGCGAGGTGGCGTTGTGACCCGGGCTGTAGCTCCTTGAGCATCACCAGTTCAGAATCCTAACTCCTGCAGTGGCCTCTATCTCTGCTTTTCCTGGCGTGCACTGTTGTGACTACCCCGGCGTCCCCTCTCCCAATGCCTCCCTCCACCCCACGCTACCTAGACATGGTGAACAGGTGGTTCAGTGGTAATAGCATAAAATGATAAAATCATTGTTGGCATTTACATAGCCACTACTATGCACCAGACCGTCTTCTAAGCAATTTTCACAAAATACCACATGACAACTCTGAAGTAGATTCTATCTCAACTTCACAGTGAGGAGGTTGAGGCACAGAGAGGTTAAGTAAACTGTCCATGGTCATACAGCTAGTAAGTGACAGAGCTAGGAATCGAACCCAGGCACTTCGTGTGGTTCCGGATCTGTGCTCTTGAGTTTTGTGTGTGTTGGGAGGGGGCAGATGTCGGCTCCCAACAAGTTCTACTCAAGAGGTAGAGACACTCACACTGGTGCTAGCAGGAGAGAGCCCATGGAAATTGTTTCCTGGGGAAGGCAGGTGGTGGGGTCATGGTATCTGGCTGGCTCCAGGTAATAGATGAGGAAAGGTTTATGGCTGGGGGTGACCGGGACTCTGCCCGGCTGGGATTTGGAGCCGGAGCTGCCTTCCTTCGGTCCTCCAGCTTGTCTCATGCTCATCTCTCTGGCTACTCAGGTTTCATGGAGTCGGAATTAAAGAAGCTTCTGGTTATACAGCGGGAGCCCCACCTTTGGCAGATGGGTGACCCCGAAGACCAGGAGCTGCTGACCCAGACAGAGACCGCCCAGGCGGAGGAGAGCATTGGGGAAGGTCAGGTATGCCTGGCTGCAGATGACACCGCCCTGAGGGCGCTGGAGAAAGTGGAGCTGGAGGCTCCCCATCCCCATGGGCCCCTGGCCCCACTCCCACCCCTCAATGCCTGGGTAGGGAAGGCACAATCCGTCCTTGGTGGTGGTGCTATTTCTTTCTTTCTTTTTTTTTTTTTTAAGATTTATTTATTTAAGCATACAAGAGCTGGGGTGTAGGCCAAAAGTGTGTGGGGGCAGGGTGAGAGGATTCACCGAGACTGAGTGGGGAGCAGAACAGGCGGATCTACTGAAATACACTGCTGTGGGGAGCAGCGGGAGAGACAGGAGAGGCCTGCTGCACCATGTGGCCAGGGATCGAACAGTGGCTGCAGATAGCTTCACAGTGCTGAGACTTAACCCCTTGCGCCACCAGGGAGGCCCTGGTGGTGGTATTCTAAGAGTAGGACCCTGATCCCCTACACGCATGACCGCGTACACACTTCTCCATCAGTCTCTCTGCTCTCACTTGACCCAGAGTCCATGCATCCTTAACTTTGCCGTTCTCTTGCTATGTGGCCTTGGGCTAGTTCCTTTCCCACTCTAGGCCTCCACTATCCATCTGTGCAGTGAGGGGATTGTCTGGGTGACTGTAAGTCTTTCTGTGCACCTGTAATCACATAATGTTGCTCTTTTTAAATATTCTTTCCCATTTGCATGGGCACCTGCCCTCACAAACACAGATAGGCATGGGGGAGCCACCCTACTGCTTCCTAGCAAGGACCACCCAATGCCCACCCTGCTTGATGCTGGCCTTAAAGGTCAGGCCTGTCTGAGGCTCTCTGAGCGCACACATTGGTGGATCTGTCTTTGAAGAATGCGTCGATGTTCTCTTTGAGCCCTTTTCCATGCATTCATCACCCACTCGTTCCTGCATTCAGGGACACTTGCCCCTGGCGGTCTGTGTAGTTTACAGAAAGAAAGCACATAGGGTTCAGAGGCCGAAATCTTTATCAAAGTCCCTCTCTGACATCAACGTGCTCTGTGAGCTTGACAGTAGGCCTCAGGCCTCGCCTTCTTTACCTGTAAAAGAGGGCTCTGGGGGGATCACATGAGACGGATGTATGACCATAAACTGTCAAGGGCACCCCAGTCCTAGGGATGGTGACCCACCTCTGGGGGTACTAAATATCTGAATGCCGCGCTGCCCGGCACTGAGGGGCAGCCTTTGTTGTCCTGGGCTCATGCCTACATCACACGGCAGCCCTCTGCCTGGGGAGCAGGCAGCCCCCTCTCAGGTGCTCAGGTCTGGTGGATTCCCTTTTGCCTTTTCACCTAAAGGGGCTTGTCCTCACCCTTCCCTCCCCACCTCCTCCCAATCTTCTGTCCTAGGGGTCATAGGTCTGGGGTAGCTGAGCAGCTGTGGGGGCCCTGCAGAGTTTCTGGGACATGGCAAATGGGGGCTCAGACCTCACTTTGGGGACAGAGCTGCCTCAGGAATGTCTTCCTCCTGTGGGTGTTCCAAGGGTCCCATCTTTGTCAACACCCTCCACACTCTTCTCTGCCCTCAGGGACACAGAGCTGAGGGGGATGGAAGTTGCTTGCCAGTCTTTGGGGAATGCTGGGAGCCTGGGGGAGAAGTGCTGAGGCCGCCAATGCGCCACCCTCAGCTGGAAGGAAGACTGCAGAGCTGCCTTAGTGTGGTGTCCGGGACAGAGGTGAGGAAGTGGGGCTGCCAGACTCCGGGGGCTTCCAAGGAACCCCCTCAAGTTGGAGGGAAAAGGGACCCTCCATTTTATGGGAGAGAGGTAACTTGGGGTGGGTGGATCTGGGCCAGCTGTGGGGTGTGAGGAAGGTTTGGAAAAGGTGACCTCAGGGTGTTTGTCTTTCAGGGGAAGGTGGGAGCGTTCTGGGGTACAGAGCAGGGAGGGAAGGGAGCCCAAAGGTGCTGTCTTCCTTACCACTTCTGCCCACAGCACCTGCTCCTGGAGGAGATGGATGAGATGAGGAGCTGGTCTGTGGAGTGAAGCTGGTGCTGGCAGGCATCTGGCTGCCCGGGGTCCTCGGAGCCCCACAGGGAGTCCCTCCCTCTCCTCTGGCACATCAGGGAGCCCTTGTGACCGGGGGGTTGGGGACAAACGGTACCCTCATGCCTGCAGACTGTCCTCACCCATCAGTCTCAGATCTGTGACATTATTAATAAAATCCTGTTTGACATTGGTCTCTTTGGCTGTCTGTTGGTGGCCCCGCTCCCCCCACTTAACCCTGAAACAAGTTCAGTTTATTTGGGGTTTCAGTCTACTCCCTAGTCTGTGCCCAGGGCCTCCAGGCACTGGATTTCTGTGGAGGGGTCAGAGAGGGAGGACAGGAGGTTGGTGGCCCTGACCTGGGGGGGTGTGGCCCGGAGTGCCTGGGGTGCCCCTGTCATCTTCACAAACGCTGCCTCGCTGGTGGAGTGTCCCCGACTTCCCTCCCTCCTAAGCTCCCAGGCCAGCAGGCCAGGCCTTCAGCCTCACAGGGAGGATCCGGGAATTCTCCAGCAGGAAGTTCCTGCCCAGCCAGCCCAGAGACAAAGCCAGGAAAGTGGCCCAGGGACCATGGGGACCTGCTGTGGGGGCTGGGTTGGGGGCAAGTGAGGGGTCCCTGGAGTTGATGCTGGAGACCCTATGCTACAGAGGCGGGGGCAGGACCCCGTTCTGCTGTCCCCGGTCACAGCCCTCTCCGTGCCATGCTCAGCGCAGGGCACCTCCGGGACCCCGGGCAGAGAGAGGGAGGGGCAGGCTTCTAGAAAGCCGATTCTGCGTAAGGCAGTGTTGGGGGCACACAACCCAGAGCACTTACTGGCCTGGGAAGGGCGCCCTGTCATACCTGGCTTTGCAGAGATCTGATGGGCGAGAGGGTGAGGCCAGGCCCGCTTTGGACGCTAGGAGGTGCTGTCCTCCAGGAGGTGCTCCTGGCTCCTGATGGGACCCCTGGTTCCTTCTCTGTGTGGGTTCAAGTTCTAAGTGTGTGTGTGAGTGTGTGTGTGTGTGTGTGTGTGTGTGTGTGTGTGTGTGTGTGTAAGAAGGAGGGAGGGAGAGAACAAGAGCTCACAGTGCCCCCAGCTCCTCTCAACACAGCTGCTGTTTACAGAAGCTTGTCTGGTCTCCATGGGGCCCCCACTGTCTACAGCCCAAGGCCAGTGGCAGAGCTGAAGTTCAATATCAGCACACAGCGGCCACTCTTAATTATCACCGTGATTGATGACAACAGCTGCTTGTTGGATGGGTGGCACGTGCTTTGGGTGGGGATAGGGAAACCACAGGGACCCAGTTCCCTGACCTGCCCAGCCCAGTGATGGTGCGAGTCCCGCCTCCCACCCCCAGCCTGGGGACCGGGAGAGCTCACCAGTGGACTCCAGGCTTTCTCCTGGGCTTCGTGGCCTGGCCCCTGGAATCCTTGACTCAGGCTCTGAGCTGGGGGCTGGGGGAAGGCCCATCTGGATGGTCCCCCTGAGTCAGCCAGGAAGCAGACTTGTGACCATATGACTCACCTGTGCCCTAATTATTTCCTTCCAGAGTGTTGGCTGTTGGGAAGGGTGGGGGCCTTGGAGGGCGGCCTGTGGGCTCCCTGTTTGCATCTGAATCCCTGACCTCCCCCACACAGACATATGGACCCCGTGGAAAGGAGACCCCTTCCTGATGGGCCCCTCATGTGGGTAATACCCAGAATGGAAGGGGGATTCCCTGGGCCCAGAGTGATCTGGGACAGAGCTTCTGCTCTCCTGCCCTCACTCCCCATTGCCCTCTGGGCAGGGCCAGCCTCAGTTCCTGGGGACAAGAGTTTCTCATCCTCAGACTCCACAAGGGTAGGAGTGAGGGGCAGAAACCTGGGTTCTGTGTGTGGGACTCTGAGCTTGTCCATTCCCTCTCTGCTCTTTTCCTTTCTGCCCAGTGAGCATGATGGCACCTCCCCACTCTGGGTTCTAAGAGCCACAGAGAGGAAGGTCTGGGGGCGGGAGGTGTGGCTGCTGGTGCTGGCTCATCGGAGGAGGGGTTTGTGCACCTGTACTGAAGGCCTCTTCCTACCCCCGCCCCCCCACCCCGCCCTGGCTGGTTTCTGTGGATGGACCTGGCTTGACCCACATGGGCGAAAAGGGCGGGGGTGACACGGTCCAGGGACTGGTTATGGCAGGCATGAGCCCAGAGGGCTGGACCCAGGCTTTTCTGAAAGGGTTCAGGGAACACAGCAGATGCATCTGTGGGTCCCTGAGGCTGCCTGGGTGGCAGCCTCCCCCCTGGGTGTACAGACATAATAAATCAGGGCGGCCAGGCCCTGCTGTGCACCTGGCACCTGGCTCAAAGGCCAGTGGCCTTCGTGAGGGCGCCTCTCTCTAATTTGCTCAAAAGGGCCGACTGGGCTGACAAGGGCCTCATCTGGCCTGCAGGTTGAAGTTGAGCAGTTATATCACAAACTGCCATGTCTCCCAAGTCTCTGCCACTTTCCGGGTTTCTCCCCACACCCCGGTACCTCCATCAGTCTCTCTCTGTTAGTATCTTCATGCCTGTCTCTGCTGGCCCAGCCCCCACCTCGCCCCCCGTGAAAGGGAAGGCCACAGGTGCGGGGCTGCCCGTGGTCATGGCTAGGCATGAGGGGCCTGCCCTACCTCTGTGGCCCTGGTGGGTGGCCCCAGGGAAATGTGGGTGACCCTGCTCAGTCTGCTTGCTGGGGAGTCAGTGGGGTTTCCCTCCTGTGGGCTACTGGTCGAGGCCTTGGAGGAAGATCCCGCCTTGGGCTCTGTCTTGAGTTGCTATTGTCAGGATTGCCTTTCCTGGCGTGAGGGAATGCGATAGAGAGCAGAAGGGCAAAATCGGCGGAGTTAGGACCTTAACTCTGACTCTGGGAAGCTTATGTGACTGTAGAGAGATCCCAAACCTCCCTGAACCTCAGTTTCTACCTTTGTGAAATGGGTGAGTCACTGGCTCCAGTTGCAGGTTGAATGACGTGCCTGTTGGTGTGAAACAAGTATTTACTAAGCATCTACGACACCCCATTCCTGTTCTGGGTGCTAGAGGATACAGCAGAGTGCAATCTCTAAAACTTTGACTTTTAAAAAAAATTTATTATTGCTAGTAGGATAGAAATAAACATAATATATGAGGGGGTGAGTGTACTGTGAAGGAAGATGGAGCTAGGTAATGGGTTGCTGCTGTAGATGGAGAGATGGGAAGAGAAAGGCCTCTCTGAGGTGGTCCTGTGTAAGCGGGACCACCAGGACGTGAGGGAGCTGGGAGTTGTGGGGGGAGGGCATTATAGCGGCCAGCACAGCAGCAGCAGGAGCAGCACGTGCAAATGCCCCGAGGCAGGAGCGGGCTGGCCTCTGAGTAGCTGCAAGGGGGTGGGTGGAGGGGGAGTAATAGGAAGTAAAAACAGGAAGAAGGGCGATTATGATTATGTGCTTTGTTAGTCTTTTGGGGGGGGAGGGGTTTATTTAATCAAGGTGAGGATTATGTAGTTCAGATTCTGAAAGTCTCTCTGGACAGCTGAGTGGGGAAGAGCGGGTGGGGGAGGGGCTGAAGCAGGGAGGTCACTTTGGATGCTGCTGGAGTTGTGGGGCAAGGTCATCTCACAAGCTACTGTTATGTAAAGGGTCCTCTTAGGGGGTACTAGGGGGTGCCTCTTGGCCTATATTTCTGTCCCTGATCAACCTTCCACTCTAGCTCCAGAAGCCTGGTGCCTGGAGTTCCGGAAGGGCCTGCTAAGGCAAGTGGATGACCCGTCACACATGGATGACTCGGGCCTGGGGGCAGGGGGAAGGTGATTGGCATTGGCAGAGTGTGTGGGCACTGAGGTGCCATAAATGCATCCTTGCCACGGCAACCCTACAACCAGGAGGCTCCACTGGGTGGCAGAGTGCACATATCTGGGCACCTGGCACCTGCCCAGTGCAGATCTGGGGACTCTGCAGTGCACTTAGGGCTCTGCAGCCAGGGAGGGCTCCAGATGGAGTTCTGGGCTTCTTCTGCTGAAGGCAGTGTGATTTCATCTCTCAGGAGACCAAGTCTAAAAGACACCTCCCTGGGCCTCCCTGGTGGCACAACGGGTTAAGTCGCAGCACTATGAAGCTATCGGCAGCCACTGCAGCATGAGTTCCATCCTCAGCCAGGGAGCTTCCCACATGGCACAGCAGACCTCTCCTGCCTCACCCGCTGGTCCCCTCAGCTGTGTACTTCAATTGATCCGCCTGTTCTGCTCCCTACTCTGTCTCTGGTGAATCCTCTCACTGCCCCCACCCCACACCTCTGGCCTGCACCCCAGCTTATATGCATAAATAAATCTTTTTTTTTTTTAAGATTTATTTATTTATACATACAAGCTGGGGTACAGGCCACAGGCGTGGGGTGGCTAGAGGGCTCACCAGAGACAGAGTGGGGAGCAGAATAGGCTGATCAGAAATACACTGCTGAGGGGAGCAGCGGGCAAGGCAGGAGAGGTCTGCCACGCCATGTGGGATTCTCCCTGCTTGGGCGTCAAACTCGCATTGACGCTGCCGACAGCTCCACAGCGCAGTGCTCAACCGCTGCGCCACCAGGGAGGCCCAAATAAGTAAATCTTAAAAAAAAAAAAAAAAGGATACCTCCCTGCCCTATGGAATTCAGCCAGGGCTGTGGAGGAACAGCAGGCCCCTGCAGGGAAGATGCTGGTCCCTTCACTCTAGCTTGGAGAGTCCAGGGGAGGGAGTAAGTCATTCCAACGGAGAGGAATCCAGAAGGCCTCGGAGGAGACACCGTTTGTGATTTGGGCTGGCAGGATGAGCATGAATGTGACAGGAGGAGAATGTGACAGGAGGGGAGAAGGTGTGACTGTCAGGGGGAGCCCTGTGATGATGGGGAGGTGTCCAGGGTGCACATGAGCCCTGCTTCCCACCTCCCTGGCCAAGCTGGACCATCCTGCAAGCCTCTCTCTGGCACCTCCATGTTCAGGCTGCCTGTTCATGTTCATCCCCCGCTCCCTGCCACCCCCCCCCTTCACATTTGCACTTATTGCCTTTGCTGGAGCCCCCAGTCACAGCCACATCTTCTGCCCACCACTGCCAGGTCTCCCCTGTCCCTCCCCAGCCACCCCTCCCTGATCTGGTACAGGTTGGCTCTGGCCCCTCCTCTTCTCCAGAGTCTTCACAGCTCTCTCCCTGTAGGACCCAGAGATCTAGGGGTTCACTTGCTCTCCCCTGCTCAGCAGTGTCCAGCAGGTGGTGGGTGGCACAGAACAGGCTCAACACAGGGTGCTAGAATGAATGAACAGGGGGGACATGTGAGAGAAGGGGGCTCAAGGATGGAGGAGAGAGAGGCAGGGGACAGACAGCATAGGCCCATGTATGTCAGCTGAAGTGGCTTGGCCTTTATCCTCAGGGCAGTGGGAACCAAAGAGAGTTGTACAGCTAGGAGAGAGGTGCGGTAAGGTGTGGAGTAGAGGGCCGGGAGGCAATTAGGAGGCTGTCATAGCTGTCACAGTGAGAGCAGGTGGGCCTGAGCTGGGACGGTGGCAGATGGGGGGCAGTCGGACACCTGGGCAGTGTTCTTTTTTTAAAAAAGATTTATTTATTTATGCATACAAGAACTGGGGTGTAGGCCAGAGGGGTAGGGCGGTGAGAGGATTCACCAGAGACAGAGCGGGGAGCAGAACAGGCAGATTGACTGAAATACACTCCTGAGGGGAGCAGCAGGTGAGACAGGAGAGGTCTGCTGCGCCGTGTGGGAAGCTCCCTGGCCGGGGATCGAACTGGTGCTGCAGTGGCTGCTGATAGCTTCATAGTGCTAAGACTTAACGCCTTATGCCACCAGGGAGGCCCCCTGGGCAGTGTTCTTAACTAGGGGCAATTTTGTCTGCCAGGGGATATTTGGCAATGTCTGGAGATGTTTTTGGTTTGTCACAGTTGCAGGAGTATGCTACTAGCATGGAGTTGGTAGAGATTCCTCTAGAGTCAGATTAAATGGGTTTATACAGGTTCAGTATTGAGAAAAGTGGGTGATACATATTAATCACTATGCAACTCGAGCTATTTTAAAACACAGTCTTCTGTTCAGAGGTCAGCCCTGTCTTTTCCATAGCCCCAGTGAGGGCCAAAGTCCTTCCAAACACTGACAGGACCCCTCACCGTCCGGTTCCCTCTCCACTCCCCCTCTCCTGCCGCCCTTCTTCTTGCTCTGTGTGCTCTGGCCACACTGGCCTCTTTGCTGTTCCTTGCATACCCTTAGCCCACTCCTACTTTAGGGCCTTTGCACTTGCTTATCCCTCTGCCTTGGAGGCTCTGCCCTGGGAATTTATGTGACTTACTTCCTCACAACATTGAACTCTATGCCTGCTTGTTACCATCTGTGAGGGGTGTGTGTGTGTGTGTGTGTGTGTGTGTGTATAATTTCTTAATTGCCCTATATAAAAAGAAAAAAAGTGGGGCCTCCCTGGTGGTGCAATGGGTTAAGTCTCAGAACTATGAAGATTATCAGCAGCCACTAAAGCGTGAGTTCGATCCCTGGCCAGGAAGCGTCCCACATGGCGCAGCAGACCTCTCCTGCCTCGTCCACTGCTCCCCTCAACAGTGTATTTAGGTCGATCTGCCTGTTCTGCTCCCAGCTCTGTCTCTGGTGAACCCTCTCAACCCCCCATTCCTCTGGCCTGCACCCCAGCTTGTCTGCAAAAATAAATAAATCTTAAAAAAAAATCTTAAAAAAAAAAAAGGGAAAAAAAGGATCTATTATCACTCTATCCCAATCTGGTTCTCTTCCGGTGTTCCTTCTTTATTTTTCTTCAGAAAACTTCATCAGCCCATATATCAGATTAATTTGTGTGCTTTTTTTTCTCTCATCTGGAATGTAAGCTTCATAAGGACAGGCATCGTGCCTGTTTTGCTTGCTGGTGTGTCCCCAAGACCTAGAACCCAATTAGCACCTACCAAGTGTTCCTTAAATATTGCTTAAATGAAGGAATTAATGAATAGAGTGAAAAAACCCACCAAGAGTCAGAGAAGTGAGAGGGGGATGGTGAGAAGGTAGGATTGTGGAGGGGGAGGGCTCCTGAGGACTCCTTGGCCTTCACCTGCATGGCCGGGCAGGGTGGCCCTGGGCACAGAGCCATGTCCCTCCCTCCCATGCCTTCTGCCCCAGTCTACTCCCTGGGATTCTCCTGCAGGCAGTGCCCTGTTCTGCCTGCCAGGCCCAGAGCATGGTACCCCAGTCCAGGCAGATGGCCAGGCCTGAACAAAGTGTCCTTTCCCTTGTGATAAGCTGCCTCCTTCCAGGGGCACCCTGGGCAGGACTTGTCCTGCTGCTCAGGAACACTTAAGGGCCTTCACTATCACGACAAGCTGGTGTGGTCAGAGCAGGCACAGAGAGCCAAGCTCTGCACTCTTGGGGCGCTGATCTTCACCTCTGTTGGGCGGGTGCTGGTTTAAGGTTTCTGAGTGTCTCCAAGGTCTATAACCTGTGAGGTTCCAGTCTGCACAGGAGCAGAGAACTCAGATGTCCCCTGTGACAATTTAAAGACGGTCCACCATCTTTGGCCTCTCGGAGTGGGGGGACATCTGTGTCCTTCTCCCCTCAAATCTGGGAGGGCCACGACTGTTCCATGAATCGAGTCTAGTGGGAGGGTCGCCTGGCGGCCGTGCAGGCAAAGTATAAAAGATTCTACCTGCTTCTCTTAGTGCCCTGGCTCTGGGCTCATCCAGCGCTCACGGGGGGAGTCCAGCCTCTGTGGTCGCCAAGCTGGACAGGCCCTACGGAGTTGCTCTTATCCACAGGCCCAAGCAAGCTCCCGGGACAGCCAGCGCCACCTGCCTGCGGTGGGAGGAGCAGTCCCTCTGTCGAGCCCACTGCGGCCTCCTGAGACTCCTCCAGCCTGGCCTGTATCTGACAGTAGCCACCTGAGACCCCAAGCCAGGCTCTTCCTGAGCTCCTGACTCACAAAACTTTGAGCAAAACAAAAAGCTTGTAGTTTCACACTATTAAGTACTGTGTAATTTGTTACGCAGCCATGGTCATTGGAATGTTGTTCCCAAATCTTTCCTGATTCTTCTCTTAGTCTCCCTGCCATCTTTTTTTCCCAGACCGAACCCCTCCGTGATGGAATCCAAAACCTAGAGGAGGTTTAGAGAATGCGAGGGGAGCTGGGCTGGGCTGCTCACTTTCCAGGGTAAACAGGAAGGCACTGACTACCCAGTCCTGGCTGATGAGCTGCCAGGTCACAGCTCCATCTGGTTCTCCTGTTTGGGCAGGACCAGGGTATCTCTGCTTCCCACCTTCCCAGAGGGCTCAGGCTCCCATTGCCCAGTGGCAACTGGGCAGATGATTCATTTGTCACTGGCGCCTCTCCCTTCCCTGCTTCAAATCTTCTCTTCCTCACTGGCTTCTACTACAGTCCCCTCCATTTTTAAAAAAAGATATATTTATTTATGCATACAAGAACTGGGGTGTAGGCCAGAGGTGTGGGATGGTGAGAGGATTCACCAGAGACAGGGTGGGGAGCAGAACAGGCGGATCTACTGAAATACACTGCTGAGGGGAGCAACGGGGGAGACAGGAGAGATCTCCAGCGCCATGTAGGAAGCTCCCTGGCCAGGGATCATACTCATGCTGCTGTGGGTAGCTTCACAGGCTGAGACTTAACCCGTTGCGCCACCAGGGAGGTCTTATGGTCCCCTCCATTAACATATGTGTCCTTGAATCTGTCTCAAGGTCTAAGGAACATAAACCAAGACAGAAATACCAAGTGAGTCCGCCGTGAAGCTATAAGCAGGTGTGGGAGGTGACGCCCAGTCAGGTGGAAGAAGTAGCTATAGGAATATGTAGAATAGATTTATCAGTGACAACCCGCCTTGCTGAGCACCGCCCTCGCGAGGCCAGGCTGCTGGCGCAATGTGGCATCTCATCGGAGAATCAGCACAATCCTCAGCGGTTATACTTCATGGTCCCCATTTGACAGGTTAGGAGACTGAGGTTTAGGGGAGCCGTTTGTTCAAGGTAAAGAGTTAGGAGGTCGCAGGGGGGCCTGGAGAGCCTGTGGGGGTTGCTGTGTTGAGCCCGCCGACAGCAGAGGCCCTTGCCCTCTTGGGAAGGGGCTTTCACACTGACACTGGGGAGATAGAGAGTCAGGCCGCTGCCATCACAGCAGTGCCCTCTCGATGGGCCACTTGGAGGCTGCAGGAGGCTTAGGGGGCTGAAGCGTCAGTAAGCGCAGTTCTTCCGAATGGCAACAGTGTGTGTGTGTGTGTGCGGGTGTGGTCCTGGCTGGAGGTCTGAGCTGGTTGGGAGGCAGCCTTCCAACTCCCACTCTCAGCATTTGAGGCCTGAGGGAAGGCAGCTAGGGAAGCCAGAGTTAATTAGTCTGGAACCCCTGATGCTGGAATTTTCACCCAGGCAGCCTGGCATATTCCTCTTTTAAAGAACTCCACAACCTCTGTCACCCAAGCCCTGAATCTCCCATCCGCAACACCCCAGAAGTCTTCCCTGCTGTCTGACCTCTCCTTGTCCTTCTGTGCATTTTGTCTGTTGGAAACAAAGGAGAGCCAATGAGTCATGGTGGTTGGTGTTGGAATGTGCTGGAATCAGGGCAGGTGCAACCTTGCGTGTGGTCCTCAAGCTGTGGTGCCCGAGGAGCACCCACCCTGGGTGTGGAGGCCCACCAGCCCACCAGGAAGGAGGGAGCAGCCAGCTTCACTGCAAGGTGGAGCCAGAGGGAAGATCTGGGGGCAGCGGTAGGTGGAGGCACAGCCTTGGCAGGCCCCTGTCCCGATGGCGATGGCGAGGCCCTTCCCGTCACCAGGGAGAAGGATTGGGAGGCAGGATCTGAGGGCAGAGGCACACCCTCCACAGGGCATAGCTCCTGACTCCACAAAGGATGACCCCATAGTTCCTGTCTGTGACCTTCTGCTGAGCAAGATTGAGCCGGCAGGCTCCGGGGCCAGGCAGACCGGAGTCTGAGGCCCAGCTCCGCCACTTGTTAGCTGCGTGGCTTCAAGCGAGTCCCTGTGCCTCCCTGAGCTTTCCTGATCTTCAAAATGGGGCCCCCCTACTCGCTGTAGCACTTTCACCACCCGGTTAGGTTGCTGCTTTTCCACGCCCATCTGCCCAGTGGGAACCATTCACTAGCCCTTTGGGTGAAGTTCCATCAGCTCAATGAGTTTCAGTTTCTGTGTCAATAAAATGGGATGGGGCGAGAGGCCAGACTGCTAACTCAGCCGTCACACCATCTAGGGGCGGGCAACAGGTGCCGGCAGTGGTTGTTACTAGTGTCCCTTCTGGGCCACTGCCTCAGTGGGGGCAAACTTCCTCTCCTCTTCCGCCAACCCTGTATTTGTCATACTGAGGGTTGGTTGATGATGTGTGGGGGTGGCGGGCAGTCCTGGGGGTTGTCAGGTTTAGAAAGAAGGTGTAGAATGACGGCAATGCCAACCAGAGGTTCAGCTTGGCTGGATGTGTGTTTGTTGAATTGCTGGGTATCAGGAGCTGGGCAAGGGTTGGGGGAGGGGTGTTCATTTTGACCCTCAGGGACCCTCACTCTCCTGCCCTTTATACAGCATGGCACACATCAAAAACTCAGTATTTGTCAAGTGACTGAGTACAGTCCTCTTCACCAGACTGTGTGCCCCAAAGGGCCAGGCCTAGGTTTGTTCACCCTAGAACTAGGAGGGCCCCTTCCGGAGAAAAACCCAACGGCTTCGAAAGTCCAGATACAGAGGTTTCTGCAGCATCTGGTCTGAGAAAGCTTCTGGGCGCTTCAGGGATGCCTCACAAGGCTCTGCTGGGAGGGGGGCTGTGTTCCCCAGGCCTAAGTCAGTTAGGCTCCTCTCTCCCTCTCCAGCTGAACAGGGAGCTGGGTGGGGTGTGGGAGGAAGAGGCTGCTTGCTGGGCCCAGGAATCCCTTCTCTCCCCCGCTGCTCTCCATCTGGCCAGCAGCCTCCCCCACTGCCCCAGGACAAGGGCCCCAGTGTCTGCTCGGCTCCTGGGCAAACAGCAGGCCTTTCTCTTCCTCTCCCCTCTGAGCTCCTTGGCCTTGACCCCTCCCTGCCCCCTTGGAAAGGCATGACAAACCCCCTCACTGCAGGACCTCTTTTTTCTGAGTGATCCAGAAGGAGAGGCTGGCGAGTCTGGATCAGGAACAGGTCTCCTTTGATGGATGAACCCCTGTATTTCAACCATTCCCAGCTTTGGCCAGGCAAGCCAGGAAGGACTGGCTCGCAGGGCCTTGGTCCTGCCAAGGTGGGTGTGGGGTGCTGCTGGAGGCCAGGCCCAGCCCAGGTGGACTTGTCCTCATCCTGTTCGCCTCCCGCCAGACAAGGCGCTCCTGCCTGGCCCTGGCCCCAGGGCGGTTTTCCATGCTGGACCCATTTCTCAATAGGATCATGGGGCCAATGTCCCCTCTTCTTCTAACTGGTCTCCCTCATTGGCAGGTGAGGTAGAAAGGCCTGGGCACACTCACAGAGACTATCCAACTTCCCCTCATGGTGCGACACTCCCCAATCTGGAAAGAGACAGAATTACCAGAGGCCTCCCCTGTTTGGGTGGGGGTGGGGGGCTCCTGTTAAGGTTCCCATCTGGGCTTCAGGATGGGGTGACCTCACAGAAAGACTGGGGATTGTAACCTCACCACTCCCAAGTCCAACTCAGAACACAGGGGGATTTGCAGCTCAGCCCAGCACCCTGTATTTCTTCTTCCAAATCTGGGGTGTAACAGGCACTCAGTAACTGGTTTTCACTCAGGGAGGGCACTCAGATGACTTTGGAGATGTCTTTAAAAATCTTCCACTGGGGGCCTCCCTGGCGGTGCAAGGGGTTAAGTCTCAGCACCCTGAAGCTATCTGAGCTGCTGCAGCAGGCGTTTGATCCCTAGTCAGGGAGCTTCCCACATGGCGCAGCAGACCTCTCCGGTCTCACCTGGTGCTCCCCTAGCAGTGTACTTCAGTCTTTCTGCCTGTTCTGTTCCCTACTCTGTCTCTGGTGAATCCTCTCACTCCTCCTCCCCCCACACCTCTGGCCTGCACCCCAGCTCTTGTATGCATAAATAAATAAAATAAACTTAAAAAAAATCATGCACCTCATTAAAGGTCCTTCATAGTCATCAAAATTCCACCATTAGGTTGTCATTTCTTCAGATTCTACAAGCACTTCTCTTTATTGGGAACCCTCAGGACTATACAAATAAAGACGATCACAGAGATGATATTTGCTGACTGAACCTAAGTGCTTTCCATAGTAGTTACTTATGCTGACATCCTCCATTCCAGCCCTCTGTCCACTCTTCTGTCCACTTTTCTGTGCTCTCTGCCCTGCGGGACTGACCTCTATGGTCTGAATTACTCAGACTCCCTTGCCCTCTGCACCTGGGAGGCACTGGTAAGACACTGGAGGCACTGGAGAGCGGTCTGGTTGCTGCCTGGGTGCGAACAGCCCCCTGCAGATGCGAGCTCCAGGATGCTGGGGGGGAGGGTAGTGCTGCCCACCCTCTGCAAGTGCCTGTTCACAATCTTCCCTGCCGTCACCCTTCGGGGATGTGTTGCCAGTTTCCTGCCAGGATCTGACACTACAGCTCTATGTTCTTATTTATTTACTTCATTTCCCTGTGTTCTTATTTTATCCCCAAGAACACGGAGGTTTGGAGGGGCTGGGCAGCTTCTCTTTACAACAGGTAAGTTCAGGCTTTGGGGGTCTTGCTTTTCACTGTTTGCGAAGGTGCCCAGGGAGGGGGCAAATCTTTGCTGCCAGCAGCACCTCCGGGGAGAGGAAAGACCTGAAGTGGGACCCTGGGTGTTGGGACTCCAGAGCCAGGGGCATCTCCCTCAAAAGCTCCACCTTAGAAGGCAGAGGGGCCGCCCTTCCTGTCACCAGTGGGAACCCCAGTGGCAGATTTTTTTAATCTTTTTCTTCACCATACCAGGGCCACACACTGGGGTTTGCTGGTCACCCCCCCCCCCACAGCCTTTTTCTCCTCTGGCCCCTCGAATGGGGTTGATAGTCAGCAAATGTGTGAAACAAATGATAAGGCAGTGGTGACTGGGTGTGGGAGTGGGGTGAGGTCAAGAGAACAATGTTTTCTTTTTAGGTTCCCCAAAAGGAGAAGTGTGTGAGTGAGAGTTAGTGTAAGAGTGAGAGTGAGAGTGTGTGAGTATGAGTGAGTACACAGGCAGCCCTGCCTGTAGCTAAGTGGTTACCATGGGCTGGGGTGCCCGCCCAGGGCAGCTTATGGCATGGGGAAGGAATTCTCTGGGAACCCCAGCGGGCCTGGGCTGGCACCCCACCCACGGCGGGTGACCTGGCTGGGTGGCTGCTTCTCTGAGTCAGCCTTTCTGGCCTGACTCCACCCCTTGCCTCCTGGCCCTGTTGCCATATCAGGAGTGAGGGGCAGAGGAAGCCCTTGAGAACTCTTTGTTATCTCTCCCAGATCACAAGAAGGCACAGATAGCATGGGGGTGGGGGTTGTACCTATTACCCCTCTCAATCACAGTCTAGGAGGGCTTGAAGAGCTTAAAGGTCAGACCAAGGGTGAAATCTGGAAAGATGATGATAACTCTTTGCAAGAGGGAACCTAAGACCAGAGAGGTCTGTACCCTATGGGAAGTCACACAGCAAAGCTGGGAGTAAGTCTCCAAAAGGCAGTTGCGGTGGTAGTGGTGGTGGTGATGAAGAGCACTGGCAGAGGAAGTCCAGGGTTCAGGGCAGGTAACCCCGCCATATATTCCAATCTAGTCTTGTACCTCTGCTATATCCACATCCTCCCATCTATAGTGCACCCTCTGAGTCCAGAGAGAAGGTCTAAGCATCACCCCCCTTCCTTCCCTTGCTTTCTCATTCTGGTTGGTTGGAGAGGGGTAGAGGGGAGTTTCCTCGAAGAACTTCCTGCTGGTGCTTGGAGCTTGGCAGTGATGCTTTAAACATTTAAAATTTTATTTTTTGGTATTCATTTTTGTATTTTTGGCTATCCATCTAGATAGCACAAAATCCCAAAGTTTGGAAAGGAGATATACGAATAGCAATTTCACGAAGGTGAAAAGAAATTCGCCCCCAATCCAGCCCCTTGCCTTCTTAGAGGCCCTTGCAATCTCTGACTTCCCTTGAATCCTGAGTTTGGAGTTTCTGATGGGGGCTTCCCAGTGCCTCTTGTGTTTCCTCTAGGAGGGGCTTCCTTGGGGAGGTGGGTGCTGGGGGACCCAGCCTCTGAGGATGGGGCCTGGACCAAGGAGGCCAGTTGCCGTAGAATGGTGGTGGCCTCCTTTCTGGGCCTGAACTGGGCTCCAGGGTAACAGTGACACACTCAAGTCGCCAGCATCCCTGGAAGCTCCTTTCCTCCCACCTGGGGGGCCCAGGTCCCTGACGTCCTGAGCTGGGACTCCCACACTCTCCCTTTATCTCCTAGAGTCATCTGTATACTTTTGGCAATGTCTTTCTCTTTGACTATTCAATTCTACCCAGACTTACTAAGCATTCGCTATCTGCGCAGCCTGGCCTGGACACCCACAGTGAGAACACAGTCTTCTCCACCCAGGAGCTCACGATCTACAGGAAGAGGCCAAAAAGCAGAATGGCCCCGGGTGCATTCTCTGATAGTGAGGGAACAAATACACCCAGTTAGAAGGCCTGACTCTACCAAGTGCTGATGAGGGCGTGGCTCAGCGGGCACACTCCTGCTGGCTGGCAAGTGGGGGTGTTAGAATCTCTCCTTGGGATTTGGCATTTCCTAGCAATGCCATTTGGCATTTCCCTACATTCAGAAATTCCACTTTTTAAATTTTTACTCTAGAGGTTTTCAAACTTTTTTGACAGGTATCCTCAACACCTGCGATCCAGGATATGATGTGATCCAGAGCCATAGGCCATGCGCCTCATGTTGCCCTGATGACTTGTGATGCACATTAATATTTTTCTAATTAATTTAGAGTCTTAAAAATATTGACCTTCGACCACTAAATCGATTTTACGATCCACTAATAGGCCTCAATCCCTAGTTGGAACAACGCTGCCCTAGAGACACTCAGGTGTATCTTCAAAGAGACAAGAATGTTTACTGCAACATTGTAATAGCCTGATAGGGTCTTAATGGTCACCAACAAAATGGATAAACAAACTGTGACGTGGTCAGGAAGTGGACTGTTCCGCTGCTGGGGATAGGCACTGGGTGACGCCATTTACATAAAGTGCAAAACCCTGTAGGGCGATGGCAGGCATCGTTCATGGGTATGTCGGTGTGTAGAACAAGCAGACAATCTGCAGGAAATGCTGTCCCCTCAAATCAGGACAGTGGTTATCTTTGCAGGGAGGTGGAGGGGAATGGAGCCTGGGAGCAGTGCATAGGGAACTCTGACTAAATTTCAAAGTGTAGTTCTTAAAAAACATACATTGGAAACAAATTTTGCAGAGTACTAAGATTTAACAAAACTGGAGGAACGGTACAGGGTATTCACTGTATTTTTAATAAATTAGATTATTATTTTTTGAATATTCCATAATAATATTTACAAGAACCAATGTATCAGGAAGACTTTATTCTGACTGTGAGAACTAGAAAGGAGGAAGTGGTGGAGGGATCCCAGAAGCCCATGTAAGGGGAGGAGCAGATGGGGTCCTGGGGACAGGAGAATGAACACACCCAGTCCTTCTTAATTAGGGGGAGCTGGGCGGAAAATGTTGCCTACTTCCCTCAAGTGTTGGTATAAGTTCTCCCAATTTAACAGGTGAGGAAACAGAGGCTACCCCATTTAACAGATGGAAATAGACTGAGACCCCACCGCTGGATATTTGCAGGGCTGGGCTGAACCCAGTCCCGTGAAAGGCAGAGGCTGTGCCCTTGGAGGTGCACAGTGTGGTTTCTCCTTGAGGAGCAACCCCTGTGTCTGCTAAGGGCGCAGAGGGCTAAGAGGCAGGGTCTGGTGTGCTGGGCTCTATGCTGCGGCTATAGGAGGGTTTCAAGCATGGGGGCGTTTGGATGGACTCAGTGGACAGTTTTCTTTTTCCTTTTTTCCTTTAGTCTCCCTCCCTCTCTCCCTCCCTCCCTCCTCCCTCCTCTCTCTCCCTTCCTCCCTCCCACCCTCCCTCCCTCTTTCTTTCTCCAACTGAACCTTTTTTTAATCAAATGCTAATGCAGGACCCAGATAGTGTGTTTACAGTGGAGCTGATTTGGGCAGAAGCAGGTGACCAGGACCTAAAGCCCAGGGGTGGCTCCTCTGGGACCACAACGTGGATAGGAGAAAAACACCCCAAAGCAGTGCTTGTGGCAGGAGGCTGCCAATGACATCCCTAGCAGAACCTCTCAGGGAGGTGGAGCTGTGCTTTCCCTCTCTGGGTCCTCCTGGTTGGTGGAGGGACTGAGGCTCAGAGCACTCCCAGATGGGATGGAGGGAGAACCAGCATGGGCTTTGGGCAAGACAGTTCTGGCCTCAGCTTCCTGGATGGCTGAGAGACCTGGGCTGCGTGTGGAACCACCTATTTGAATCTTGGGAGGGGGAGTTGAGTCTCAGGACATGGATCCCTGAATGTGGGGCTGGAAAGGCACCTGTCTTGAGTGCAGCCACTGGAGAGGGCATTTCCAGCACAGCCCTCTTCACCCTCTTGTAGGGAAAGGGAATATGACAACTGGCTTGAGGCTGGTGATTTGATAGGAGTCTGGTGCCAGCAGAGGCCTGGCACATAGTAGCTCCTCAATAAATGCTATGGGACAGGTGCATGTTTGTCTTCTATCCTCAGGGAAGCAGTAGACTGATTTCTGAGAGCAAATGGAACTGTTCGAGGGGCTGGGCCCTCCCAGCAGGGCTCCCTGGCTGGCCAACTGCAGGTCCAGCGGGGTGTGGGGTCATGGAAAGAGGACAGTGCTGCGAGTCAGGGACTGCGCTTCTGGGTCCATTTGCCATGAAGCTGCTGTGTGATCTTGAGGCTTGGTGCTCCTTCTCTGGGCTTTGGTCATCTCTTTTGGCAGAAGGATATGGGTGAGGCTTTGCAAACTGCAGTTTGCAACTGATTTGGTCCATTTCAAAAGTGATTTAGTGGGTCACAATAGGTATTAAAAACAACGGAACAAAGCACAGAAATAGAACAAAAATATCAGTGCATCACAGGTCATAAGGGTAAGGATTGTTTTGGGAAACTATTGTTTCACTTATATATAGATGAAGGTGTGGACTGGTCTGATGTAAAACTTACTTGTTAAGTGAAAGAATTGTACAACAGTGAACTCAGCCATCTTGGAGGTGTCCTCCCCTGTCCCCCCACATCCTAGGGGTTTTTCTGGATAAGTCTCACACCCAGGTGCTTTCTCACCCTCCCTGGTCAGCAGCTGTCTCTTAGCCACCTCTCTCCTCTCTGGGTCTCTCCCCTTCTTGCTGGAGTCTTAGAGTCCCCTCCTTTCTTTCTTCTTAGGGACAAACCCCCTCTTCCCTGGAAATTAGGGTATGGGGGCTCCGGAGGGAGTGCATCTGATCAGTGGGGCTGGCAGTTGGAACTCTATCCCCGGAGATCAAGAAAGAGAACAAGAGGACTAGGAAGCAAACGGTCAAGCACCTGGGGACAGAACAGAAAGTAGGCGAGCTGGGTACTTGCGTTTGAGGGCAGGACTTGGTGAGCAAGAGCCGGGGGAGACACCGCAGCAGGTCCCTCCCAGAGGGCCTGCACAGGCCTTGGCCTCAGCCTCGGCGGCGTTGTTGGCGCTATTAACTAGCAAAGGTAGCTCTCTCCCTGACCCCTTCTCCCCCTTTTAAAAAGAAAGACTCAAAGAGCCAAGAGTTTTGGAGCCAACTCCTGGAGAGGGAGCGGCTGAACTGATTCGGAAGTTGGATCTCTTTGTACACAGGAATGCGGAGAGAAAAAAACAAAACCCACCCCATTGCTTCATTTCCCCTCCAAGCCCGAGCACTTTCTATTGTGCAATGAAAAGGCTTTTCACGTTGAGAAAAATAAATCCCGATTTGCGCTGCAAAGGAATGAGCGCGCCTCTCGGCGCAAGACGGCTCTCAGCTGGGCGCCGAGAAGGCGAGGTGGCCGGAGGGCGGCCGCGGTCAGGGCGCTCCCGGGTGCGTGCTCCGCGGGCGGCTCCGGGTAATGCCTGCGGGGGCGCTAGACTCACTCCCACCCCGGGCCCCCCATCTCTCCACCCCCAGTGCCAGCACCCGCTCTTAGCGACGTAGGGTCGAGGAGTAGTCCAGGGAACCCCGAGGGCGAAGAACCCTCACTAAGGCTGGGCCTCCCAGGTCTGGAGGTTCCTCGAGTCAGTTTGGAGACTTGCTGGAGCTGAAACTCCCTTCCAGGGAGCCTACTGAAGCCCCAAAACTCCTCGGAGACGCGCGAGGCGGGCGATTAGTTCTGCGTCCGAGAAGCCCGGTCCGGGACGCGCTAGGGGCGCAGCGCGCGGGAGGCGGGCGGGCGCACATGGGTGCCGGCGGGCGGGCTGCGGCGGGGCGCCGGGCGGCGTGGGGCGGAGGAGACCGGGGTGTGGTTTCTCCGCCTCCCGGGCGGGATTTGCATGTATGTGTGTCGGCCCCAGACTTCCTGCTCCCTCTACGCTGCAGGTACGCGCTGGCCGGGCCGGGCCGGGCGGGCGGGCGGCGGGCGCGCGGAGACGCGGGCACCTCCTCACCCGGACGCCACCATCGGTTCCCGGGCCACGCCGCGTCGCCTTCCGCTCTGTTGGCCGCTAGCCCGCCCCGGCCGCGCAGGGAGTCCTGCTCCGAGGTGGGGGCGCGCCCCTTCCCTGCCTGAGAGTCATCTCTTTCCTCCGCACCGACCCTGGCCGTGAGCCCCTGGGCGCCACCACCACTCCGGATCCCCTGAGGGCCGCAATCATGAACGAGATGTCCAGCTTTCTCCACATCGGAGACATCGTCTCTCTGTACGCCGAGGGCTCCGTCAATGGCTTCATCAGCACTTTAGGGTGAGTGAGTCTAGTTCGTGGGGTCCGCGAGTGAAAAGGGGGCATTGTGGGCTTGGTGCCAGTTGCTTGCCTCCTCCTGCCGTCCCCGACAGATGACCTGGATGTCCCTAGTTTCAAGGAGCGAGGGGACGGTTTGCCTCCTTCTTTTAGAGAAAGGAAGTGAAATGTTTGCCCAGGTAGGAGTCGGGCATCCTGCCGGAGTTGGCGGGAGGCGCTCCCCTCTGCGAAGCCGCCACTCTCGCCCCTACGACCATCTTCAGAGGCAGAGAGGCCGAGACTTCCTCTGCAGGTGGTCCAGGGCGGGGGCAGGTGGGTATCTGGGGCCAGAGTTAGGGGGAAAGACATCCGGGCCTGGACGTGACGGGTTCTGGGGGTGGGGCGGAGCTGTGGGCGGGGGGTGGGAAGGCTCTGTCTGGAGCCAGGAATCCTCTGGCTGCCGACCTGTCCTACCTTCACGGGTCGCAGCAAAGCTCTCTCAGGCTCTAACCCTCCCACCCACCCCATTCAGTGGGAGTGTCTTTTCAGCTCTTCCTTTCCTGGCCG
Organism: Scalopus aquaticus; assembly: GCA_004024925.1. Taxonomy (NCBI): domain Eukaryota; kingdom Metazoa; phylum Chordata; class Mammalia; order Eulipotyphla; family Talpidae; genus Scalopus; species Scalopus aquaticus. Next base: position 122,848 of record PVIJ01003439.1, read on the forward strand.
CCCAGGTCCTCGCCAGTTGTCCCCTCTCTTTCCCTAGTCACCCTTTCAATTTCCTGCGCAGCTCGTCTGGCGCCCTTGGGTCCCTAGTCCTAGGATCTGTGGAACACTTTACAAACATTAATTAATTCTAGCTGCCACCCCCCAGGGTCTGGGCTGGATAAATAGGGAATCAATTCAAGTCCCTGGAGAGGACCAGGCTAGAAGCTGGCATTGGGCAGGAAAGGAACTAAGGAAAGAACATAGGGTTATCTCCTGAGGAGCAGCTGGGTGAGTGGCTGGGGGTGGGGACAGAGTGGTTTCTCCACCTTTCCAGCCAGGCCCCAGGGCAGAGCTTGCTATCTCTGTCCCATTTTCGATCTAGAGACCTGTGTTGTCTCACCCTTCCTATTATCACAGCCAGCTGCCCGTTAGGTTAAACCCACCCTCCTCTGCTGACCCTCAGCAACTGTCAGCTACAAGGTTCCTCCTCTTGGGGGGCTTTGGAGGACAGCCCTGGCACCTTCAGCCCAGGGCTGGCTCTGGACCTGGCCTGGCTCACTCTGAGCCTGGGAGGTAGGAGTCACCTGCTTCCTTGGTTTCTCCCAGTGTTGCTGGAATTTAGCTTTGATCACTTTGGAAAGTGAATCCAGTAGGGCTGTGGGGGTTGGAGGGCTGGCTCTGCCAGCAGGGGATTCTGGCCGGGAATTCCAGCAAAATCTTCCCTACTTATCTCAGCACCCCCAGGCCTTTCATTCCCCCACCCCTTTCAGAAGTGGAATCCCAAGCTCATTTCTTCTCCCCCCATTACATCTGACTTTTGTTGCTTTCTTCAGAGGATAAGTGTGGAGCCACATCTGGACCAGCATTAGTCAGGCCTCTCCCAAAGAGTAATGCCTAGGGTCCTGGCTGCTTCCCTGTCCTGGCTCCTGCTTGGGGCCAGGGCCTGCGCAGAGCAAGCACACATAAACACCTCTGACAATGCTGAGGGAAGGGGGAGAAAACATGGGGGCTGTGGGTGACCTGGGAGCAAGCAGATGGTGGAAGCCCCCCTTTTAGTGTCCAAACGACCCTGGAATCTTTTGGAAAATGACCTTTTTCTTTATGACTTAATGCCTGGCTGAGGACTGAACACAGTGGTTTTTAAGCCTGTGAGCTCTATCAGCACGGGGGAGGCATCTAATTCTACTCTCCACCAGGCCTCTTCCCAGACAAGGGATTCCCTCTGTTGCTTCCTGACATCCCTCCCTCTGCCTTGGCACTTCCTGTCCCAGGAAGCGGCTTCCTCCAGTCCACTTTGATCTTGGGGCAGGACCTGTTGACCTCTGAGAACCTTCTACTCCACGGTGCCTATTCCCTTGCAGACACCTCCAGCAGTTCCCAATTTACCTCTGCTGGACATCCACGCTCCCAGCCTGCCATTCTCCCCGCAGGCCCTTTATGCATACATGTATATTAATCTCCGCTCCTTCAGGGCTTCAGCACTCCGGGTTCCTCAAACCTACCCCGCATTCATGGTCTCTTTACTTTTGCTCTTGTGTTGCCCCCACCCTCCAGCCAGTCTCCACCTGGGTAAATCTGACTCACCCTCGAAGACCTAGTATAAAGTGCACTCTTTTGAGAATTCTAGCATATGCCCCCAAAACCTGGCCAAATTAACCCCTCTTTTTCCAGGCTTGGAACTGCTTTGTACAAACTCTTCTCTGGTGTTAATTGTGTTGTTTTATAATTAGTTGGAGGTTTCTCTGTAAGACTGTCTAGTGCTGGGCTTGCTGCCAGGATTAACTAATTAATTACACCATTCAGCCACTCAGCATGTCCACAGGCACTGTCTTGGGCACTGGGGACTAGTGGCAAATAAGGCAGCTGTGTTCCCACCTTCTTGGTCATCTAGAGTCAATGACAATGATCTCTAAGCACCTTAAGTCTTTGCTACCCATAGGGTAGTCCTCAGCAGCACCTATTGATAGAAGCTTGTTAGAAATACAGAACCCTGGTGGCACAGCAGTTAAGCGCTGCGCTGTGGAGCTGTTTGCAGCAGCGACACAAGTTCGACGCCCGGCTGGGGAGATTCCCACATGGTGCGGCAGACCTCTCCTGCCTCGCCCGTTGCTCCCCTCAGCAGTGTGTTTCTCATCTGCCTGTTCTGCTCCCCGCTCTGTCTCTGGTGAACCCTCTCACCACCCCACACCTCTGGCCTGTACCCCAGCTTGTATGTATAAATAAATAAATCTTAAAAAAAAAAAGGAAATACAGAACCTCAGGCCCTGCCCCTCCTCTTGGATCAGTATCTGCGTTCTGATCCTCAGGGGATTTGGTCTCCTACAGTGCAGAGATACTTTGCCTGAGTGATTCTCTCTGCTCCATCCTCTCTAGAATCTCTCTGCCTCCATCCTCATCCTTGATCTCCTTCCGTCTTCACCCAGGCTGTCAGTGCCCATGTCTGTGAACCTGGGAGGCTGTTTGGTGTCCAACAGATGCCCAGTAAGGGCTGAATGGAATGAATTTCTTGAAAGCAGGGGCAGTGGGGCTGACTGAGCTGGGCGGTGGGAAGGAGGGCATTGGTGGAGGAGTCAGATTCTGGCCTGGCTCTGCGGGGCAAATTGTTAGAGCCGCCTGGTTAATTAGAGCTCCTGGTGAAGATTGTACATTAACTCTGGGTTGGGAGGACGGGAGAGGTCTGGGGAGTGGATCCTGGAGCAGGTCAAGACCTCAGCTGAGAAGGAAAAGCAGGCCTGCGCCTGTTCTTGGCAAGAGAACTGGCCAGGGCCGCTGCCTTGCCCCTCACCCCAAGTGGGAGGCAGGAGAGGCCAGGGCTGGAGTGACTGAGCAGGGCCAATGAAAGGCAGAGGATTTAATGTGACTTCAGCCCAGTGCTGAGTGTGAGGGTGGGCCCCTCCTCCATAACCCCTTGAAGATCTCTTTTGAGTGACCAGAGGGGTGTCCCCCTACCCCAGGAAGTAAGCTGGGGAGAGCAGGTGAACTAGATCTTGAGGTTGAGCTTTGAACATTTGTCAAAGTGCCTCTGCTCACCTATAGCTTGGTCTTGGAGCACAATTTGGGGGGCTTTCAGGGCCTCTGGACCACATCACCCAGAGCTGGGTCATCACATGGGATAAGGTCAGAAGACTTCACCCCTAACTTGGGGTTCCCTGTCCACCTTCCAGTCTGACCCATTCCTCAGGAGGGTGGGCACAGGAGGTCAGGACCCAGAAGATGTGGCGGTAGATGTAGAGGAAGCCCGAGATCCTTGGCTTTTTTGCCCTGTCACTAACTCCCAGGGTGATTTTGGCAAAGCCCTGCCTTTTTAGAGTGTGTTTCTGTCACACTCTGTCACACATCTAAGGTGCTCTGTTTGTATCTGAGAATCCCCTGGGGTGATTTTAAAAAATTCCAGCTCCCGTGTCCCATGTCAGACCATCTGGATCAACACTTCTAGGGCTGGGGTCTGAGGGCTGGATTATTTAAAATCTCCCCAAGTGACTTTAACATGAACCTGGTGCTGGGATCCCCAACCTGAGGACCCCCCCCCAGGCCACCAGGCTATGAGGAAGCCTACCTGTTGGGTCTGATTGCCTCCATGGTCCAGAGATCCCATCTCTTAGCCTGCATCGGACTTCATTAAGTCATTCAGCAATCATTTGTTAAACATGTACTCTGTGCCAGACACTGTTCTAGTATGAGGGGGATCAATAGTAGCCAAGACAGAGTTCTAGCCTGTTCTAGCCTATCCTGTGGGGAGCTAGGATTCGCGTCTTTAAGAACCCTTTGCGCCTTAAGTCCCTGAGATGCATGTAAGTAATTCCAGGAGGGGGCACTGCCCCTCCTGTGCAGACCGCATTCCCTGGGCAGATTTCAGACCTGCCCTTGGCTTTCATTTAATTATGATTTCACTGGAATGAGATGTTGGACTTACCCTTCTCCTATACCCCAAGGCAGGGTCTCGGCTTCAGCATGGCCAATCTGTGTAACTCAGTTTTTAAAAATACATACTTCTTCTGATTAAAAGATACTATATGCTCAAGGGAGAAAACTTGAAAATCTCAAAATATTATCTGTAGTACCACTGCAACTATGTTAACATTTTGTATATGGACTTTCTAGTCTTTAAATACACAAATATTTACCAAATGACATCAGACAGCACATATGGCCTGGCATCCTGTCTTTGTGGGGCTACATTCGGCTGTGTTTCCCCTGCAAACACACCATTGTTGTGGCTGCCTAGTATCCCACGGTAGGATGTACTTTATTTAAGCGGCTCTAATATTAGGCACGCAGGTGGTTTCTGAGCTTCTGCCGTTACAAGCCATCTGCACTGAGCCTCCCAGGCCATACGTGCCTGGACACTTATGAACACAGTTATCCTCGCGGGAGAATTTCCCCAAAGTGGAATTCCCAGATCAAAGGGAAGGTGCATCTTTTACCTCCAGGGTGCACTCCGCCCCTGCTGGTTTCTCTGGTGTTGGAGGTGGTGGGAAAGGGACCCACTTTGTGTCTCTGTGTGAAGTGTGGTACCAGGGAGTGTGGGGAATGAGATTAGTGTCCACCATCTAGGTGGAGCGTGGCAGCTGCGATGGGAGCGGGCAGAATGGAGAGAGGGGCTTCGGGAGGGTCTCTACAGACAGAACAGCCCCCAGGCTTCTGTGCTGCATCCAGCTTCTCTGCCTTAAAGAATCCTGCCCTAGCCACTTGCTCACACTCTGCCCTGCCCTACATTCCTGACCCCAGTCCCCTCCCGACTTGGCCTAGTGGGGCTGTGGGTGGGTGGGGCAGTGGCTTGGGTTGGGGGTGGGGTGATGTGCTAGATTTTAGGGTGGGGCCACAACAGCTTTCTGCCTTCAGCTTAGGGGGAGGTTTCTGCATTTCCATTAGCCTGAGAACATGTCTGGAGTCCCTGCAGTCCACCCCCCCCCACCTGCTCTCCATACTTCACTCGTGGGGAACTGGGGCGCTCTTCCCTGGAAGGGGGCAGTGAAAGAGGAAGGAGACCTGGGCAAGGGGAAGAGAGCAGAGCCCAGATCTCTAGTAAGTTCATCACAGGCCCTGGAGTTTGCTCCAAGCCTCCTGAGCTTGTCATGCTGGCCCTGCCAGCGGTGGTGGCAATGTACTGGCGTTGGTGCCTGCAGTCACAATTCCTGCAGGGAGGGCCCCTGGCTTTGTGAGGATGAAGGATTTGTCTGGGGTCACAGAGTGGGTTCCCATGAGAGGAAGCTTAGGGCCTTTCCCACCAGGGGCAATGGGGGCAGGAATGGGGCTGGGCGTTGGCCACACAGCGGTGTGGGCTAGGGCTGGCACCTGGCGCGGACACAGTTCTGAGGGGTTTCCACCAGGGACGCACTGCAGGGGCTGAGTGGGGGAGTGAAATGATCACAGCTGTGTGTAAAGGTCGGTGTTTTTTTGGCGGCAGGTGGGCAGAGCCAGAAGAGACAGCGAACATGAATCTGAGCCCAGGGGCAGCTGCAGGTGCCCCAGGCAGACACCTGCGTGCATTTGGCTGGCAAATCCCAGCCCGGACTCCGCGCTGCCCTGCCTCGAGCCTGCAGGGAACTGTCCTCTCCAGCGTCAGAGTCTAGCAAGGGGATATGGGGTGCTCCGGGTCATGGGAGGGAGAATTAAGTCTGTCATCAGCGATGCCGGTGGTAGTGGCAGTGGGTGGCTCTGGCCTTTCCTTAAGCTGTCACTCTGTCCCCTCACCACCAGCCTGGGGGTAAATACAATTCAGTAAAAGGGGGAAGAGCCATGTAGAACACCCACCACCTAGACTTAATAATTTTCCACCTTCTGCCCAATTTGCTGAAGTATTTTATAAAGTACATACCTTGCATCTATGTGATTAACATACTTTCAAATACTTTGTTTTTCAGATCTAAGGAAAAGGACAGGTCCCTGTGCAAGCATAGTACTGTTATCACACCAGCTAACACTCTCCTAGTAGCATCCAATGCCAGTCCAGTCAGCATGCCCTGTCGCCCTCAGTCTGCCCTTGGCGGCTGATTTCCTTAAATTGGGATCTATGTCGGGATCTGCCACTTAAATCTCCTTTCATCTAAAACAGTGCCTCTTCCCTCATCCCTTCCCCTCCCACCTCATAGTGACTTCCTGATAAAACGGGGTTGGTTATGCTGTAGACTCACTTTCTGGAGTCATGAGGGCCTCTTTTACTGCTGTTTCCCAGCTCTGTGGGGGTCTGGAGTCAGGTGGCCTGGTTTCAGGGCCCGCCCTAGCATGCCTCCTCCAACCTCAGTTTCATCTGCTGGGGCAGGCTGAGGGCCCAGCTCTCAATCCTGGAGAACAGGAGAGTCTGGGCTTGCATGGCCAGTGTGTGAGGTGAGGCCGGTGGCCCCCAATGACCCCTGTTCTGTCTCTTCTCAGCACTCTTTATGTTTCTCCTGTACCCTGCCCCTCTTCTCTGGGCCTGACTGAGACATGTTTGGGTCTTCAGTAGCACTACTGAGACCCCAGGACATGCTAGAACCCATCCAATCCTGACAACTGGAATCTCAGGCCTGTGGACAGGACCAGCTCTCTGAAGGCTCGCACACTAGCCAGGGACTTTTATTTCCACTGGGCACCTTGGGTCATTTTTGCTGCCTCCATTTCTTTCTTTTTTAAAGATTTATTTATTTATGCATACAAGCTGGGGTACAGGCCATGGGGCGGGGAGAGGGTTCACCAGAGACAGAGTGGGGAGCAGAACAGGCAGATCAGAAACACACTGCTGAGGGGAGCAGCGGGAGAGGCAGGAGAGGTCTGCTGCACCATGTGGGACTCTCCCTGGCTGGGCGTCGAACTCACATCGCAGCTGCCGACAGCTCCACAGCGCAGTGTTTAACCGCAGCGCCACCAGGGAGGCCTTGCCTCCATTTCTTGTAGGAGAGGCTCTTGGGGTTTTTGAGTATGTGACTTTCGGTCCTTTCTAGACTTGAACCTCTCTGACAGGATGAACCATGCTGGTTTTAAATTCCATATACTCTCTTGTGCCTCTGGCCCCTCGGATGACACAGGGTAAAGCCTTGTAAAGAAAGATAGGTGGAGGTTCAGTAAGTGGCTGCTTTTGCAGGGATGCTAGTGAATTTCTTTTCTCTGATGAGAAACATTCCTAACCCTGGGCCTCGGCCAGGCGGGGTGCCAGGGTCTTGGATGAGGGGCGATGGCTGTGGTGGGAATGGGCAGGGCACTCTTTCCTAACATTCTTCCCTCCCCATGACTTGTATCGGGCGGGCGTGACTTGGGGTATCTGGAGAAGGAGGCTCCAGACCCCGATCCAGTCATGACGGTGACTGTGTTGGGGGTGGCCTTCCTCAGGTCTGGCCTAGATCTGTGGGTGGTGACCAGGGCCCTGGGCTGGGAGTCAGGAGACCTGGGGTCTGCAGCTGACTGTTCCTTAACTAGTTGTATGACCCAGTGGGTCAGTTTCCTCCTCCCTGCCTGTTTCAAGCTAGATGGGAACGGGCTGTCTAGGGTCCTCAGGCATTTTCCCAGTCTTTGGTTCTTCCTCCTGTGGTTTCTGTGATGGAGGCCACGTCGGTAGGTCCAGTTTTTTTTTTTTTTTTTTAAGATTTATTTATTTATACATACAAGCTGGGGTACAGGCCAGAGGCGGGGGCGGGGGGCCGGCGAGAGGGTTCACCAGAGACAGAGTGGGGAGCAGAACAGGCAGATCAGAAATACAGTGAGGGGAGCAGCGGGAGAGGCAGGAGAGGTCCGCCACACCATGTGGGACTCTCCCTGGTTGGGCATCGAACCCGCATCGCGCGTTGCCGACAGCTCCACAGCGCAGCGCTCAACCACCGCGCCACCAGGGAGGCCCGGTAGGCCCAGTTTTGAGTCCACCTGTTCCACTTCTAGCTCCTTTTTCCTCCTCCTTATCTAATCTTTCCAGACAGCACTGACTTGCCTCACTTCCTATTCCACGGCTCCACCTGGATCTCAAAGTCCAACCTGGACAGAATGGGGCCACCCAGGTCCCTGGACAGGTCTGCTTTCCCTCTTCCCTCAAACCAAGGTCTTGGGGTGCAGTTCCCATGGGCACTAAGGGGACAGCCCCCCCCATCCTTTTAGAACAGAATTATCAACTAGCTCTGCCTTCTGCTAGACTTGACCCCCCCCCCCACCATGTCCCCCATCCACATGCCCACGCTCTCAAAGCCCTATTGATCCCTGCATGGTATGGGCTCAAACTGGTCTTGTGCCTCCCGTGGATGGAGGACTCACCACTGAGACTGCTCTCAGTGTCGCGCCTCAGGGCCACTGGGCTGGCCCTGGAGAGCTGGGGGACGCTCAGGACAGAACGAGCTATTGTCCTCAGGGCCCTCAGAATCTGAGGAATGAGTTTCCTGAGGGTGGGGACCACACGCAGGGCATCATCCGTCATCTTGCAGTAAGCTTTTGTGTACTGGTGGATACTGGGCTGTGTGTGTGCCATCAGCTGACCACCTGTGTGTCCCCTTGCCCTGTGACCCTCAGGCTGGACTGTGACAGGAATGGAGTGAGGTCCTGGATGTAAAAATGACTTATAAGGTAATACGTGGTCAGAGCATTGGAGTCTTAGTTTTTCTAATGTGTTTCTGGCTGGGGTGCCAGGGTCTTGGAAGAGGGGCGATGGCTGTGGTGGGAATGGGCAGCGCACTCTGCAGGAACCTAAGTCGCTGGCCTTGAGATGGCAGGACTCAGATGAAAGTGGGGTCAGGAGGTTGGCCGAGGTTAGGAACAAGGCTCTTCCCCAACACTGGGCAGGGCCTGGGGCCCTCTGGAGAGGGTAGGGGTTTGGGGGAAGAATGAAGCCATGTGGACTCTTCTCCCTGGAGAGCTCGACTCTGGTTACAGAGCCAGGTGTGCACCCAAGCCAGCCACCTGAGACTAGACTAGTTTAATAAACAGATGCTTCCGGCCATGAGGGACTGGTGAGGGGTGCTATGGCCTGGGACGTGGGCGCCATCAGATGGGGAGGGGTTCTCCGGGTCCCCTCAAGCGGCAGCCGGGCCCAGGAAGGGAGTGAGGCGCGGGCGCACGTCATCCATCCTGCCCCAGCTCGCCCGCCCTCCTGCCGCCTTCGGGGCGCGCCTGGCCGCGGCCCAGCGTCTTGGCGACTTGCAGTCGGAGGCAGGCCGGGGCGAGGCCGCGCTCGCCCTCCGTCGGCGGTGGGCCGGGGCGACTGCGGCACCGGGGGTGGCGAGTTTCGCTTCGCGGCGGGGGCGGGGGCCGGGGCCGGCCTGGGCGGCCGAGAGCGCATTGCAGCCTCCGCGCGTGAGCTGCGTCTCGCAGGGTGGGGGCGGAGCCGGGGCGGCCCAGAGCGCACTGAGGCCAATGTGAGTGGGGCTGGGTCTCGTCGGCCGGGGGCGGGGCCGGGTGGTCGGCGACCACGGCGCCCATCCATCCACCTACCCAGGTCTGCTCAGTAAGGAGGTCCCGGCCTCGCCCTCTGAGGCTCCCGCTCCACCAAAACTTACCTGTCTGTTGTCCTGGCCGCCCGCGGTCCTCCCTCTGTCCTCAAGTCTCCCTGCAACTCATCTGATAAGGGCTTTCCTGCTTATCTGTTAAGGGCTTCTTGGGACACCCCACCCACCTCCTACCCCCTCCCACCTCATCGCACCTTTATGGGATGCCTCTGTCCTAATGAGCACATAGTAGAAATGGAGAGGAGGCGCTAGGGGACATTTTTTGGATCACTCAAAAAATCCTGCCCATCTTCCCTTCTTCGCCTATAGGCTACGTGGGCTTTGTCCTAAAAGCACCAGATGGGAAAGATGAGACCCTAAAGGTGCCACTCTTAAGGTTTTGGAGGAGGGGCACTGAATGTAGTCCAGAGTTCTCTGGTGGTTGTGTTTTTTACGTTTCAGATAGCTGTTAATGAGTGTAAACCCCAACACAGCACACCAACCTGATTTCGTACATTGGGGGGAGTTATTTCCTGGTTAAGAGGAAAATTGTGTGTGGCTTCTGGAACACCTTCATTTTTAGCAGCGTTTTACTGTCACTTTTCATTTACAAGGCAGGCCCTTCTTTCTTCAGCTTGTTGTAATTTACATTCACTGAGTAGAACTTACAATGCTCATTGGGAGTCAGTTTGTTCCAGGGTTCTGGGCTATTCCTTCCGTCCTAACTGACATCTGGATTGAAAAATGCCAAGCACATGACATACAGTGCTGCTCCAGTATTTCTGGCTCCAGTAAAAACAAAGAGGGGGATCAAGCTTGGCTGCTTCTTGGCCTGAAGCAAGATCTGGTAGAGCATGGAGAGGAGAGGAGACTAAATCTGCAAGGCCCGAGACTAAGAAGTCTGCCTGGACCATGCTGATTCTGTTCGTCCAAGACCCACGCTTGGAGGGTGGAGGGTGGATGTTGGAGCCAGGAAGAACCTCTGGAAGCCCATCTGCTGACCTGGTTTTCCTGATACCTTCAGGGAGCCCGCTACTGTTTCTGCCTCCCCATAGGGCTAGCTTCTGTCTTCTGGCTCCTCCTACAGACCATTCCTGTCCTCTGGCTGCAGGTCTAGATGTTTTCTTCCCTAACCTTGTTTGTCATTCTCCATGTTCCCTCCTCTTCTCTAAGTGCTTTCAGCTTCAGCTCCCAACATGTGCCCTGCTTTGTAGACCACTGGGCATGGGAGGGGCTGACTTGGAGACATCAGGGCTTCAGAAGCTGTGCCAGAGTGGGTGGGGCAGAGGGATATCCCCATAATAACCTGTGCCAGGGGGATTAGGAAAAGCACGCCAGGCGTTCTCATTTGCGTATCTTTTTCCTGCATGTATGACCCACAAAAGGAGTTCCCAGGAGACATGTGGAAGGGTCCTCTGGGAGGATGGGTTTTTCTGCAGACAGGGAGTCTCTGAGAAGGGGTTTTCCAGTAGGCTGGTGCACTGGCGAAGATGGGGGTGGAAAGGGGCACCCCAGCTTTTCCTCAGCCACCCTGACTTCTGTGCTGCCTTGTGGCTGTCCGGCACCCCTGGCAGTGCCCAGCCCCAGGCCCTGGCCTGGCCTGCATCCCCCACCCAAACTTATCCGTCCTGCATCTCTTCCCCTCGGGACTTTGCTACGAGACAACCAGTTAATCTGATTCATTAATGTCTTACAGGAAGTTCTAAAAATTATTCAAGGCTCTGCATGGTTCCTGCCTCTTCTTTCACACCTTCTCTGATTGCCCAAGCTCTCACCTCTCCCTTTGCTGAACTGGGACAAAACCCACAGCTGGTGCCACCACTTGGCACTAATGCATATTCCTTATATCATTAACTCTTCTGAGTGTGTAACTTATCTTGCTGATGACATTTTAAACTCCCCGAGGCAGGGGCCTTATCTTTTGCTTCTCATGTACTTCCCTCAGCATCTAGTAAAATGAATTAATTCACCCAATATGTATTTTGTATGTGCCTGCTCTGCACCAACCAGTGGTCTGGAAGCCAAGGAGACAGCAGGGAGGCAAACAGACCTGTCCTTGTCCTCATGGATCTTCCATCTCCAGGTGGGGGATGGTACATGAATAAGTAAAATATATGGCGAGTCAGGTGGTGGGAGTGCTGTGGAGAGCATGGAGGCGGGGAATATGGGAAAGAGTAGTTTATCATTTTAAAAAGGCTGGGGAGACAGTATGCAAGGGGACGGGTCATTTTAACTGAGATCTGAAGGAGGCAAGGGAGATAGCCAGGAGAGTGTCTGGGGCAGAAGGTTCCAGGCAGCGCAAGAGCCGGTGCCAAATTGCCTGGAAGGTTCGAAGAGCCTGGAGGGCACTGTGGGCTGGAGCAGAGTGGGTGGGTGACAGGGGAGGAGACGAGGTCAGAGAGCTGAGGGCCAGATCATGAGGGGTCTTTCAAGTGCTTGACTTTTATACTCTGAGGTGGGTGGTTCTGGAGGGTTCTGAGCAAAGGATTGCCCTGATTGATTTACTGTTTATTGAAATCTCTCTGCTATGTGGGGACTAGGCTGTAGGGGGAGGTCAGGGGACCAGTAGGGCCACAGTTACTCATGCAGGTGCCAGCTGAGGGGCTGGTCTGGGGATAAGTGATGAGAAGAGGGCAGATTCTGCATTTATCTGGGAGACAGAGGCCATCGCGTTTCCTGACAGGTTAGGGCTGAGAGGTGAATGGAAGAGAAGAGCCAGTTTGGAAGGATGGAGCTGCCGTCAGCTGAGGTGAGGAGGATCCAAGAAAGCATTTAGGAGGAAGACCAAGAGCTTAGGTTTAAACTGCTGAGTTTGAGAAGGTGGACATCCAAGTGGAGATTAGGTAGGCGGTTAGGCTGGAATTTGGAGCACGAGGAAGAGCGGGAATGAGTGTTAGGTCACTGGTGAGGTGCCAGTGGTGCTTTGAACCCACGAGTGTGGTCAAGATGACAAAGGGCCTGAGGAGATGGAGAGGGAGCAGGCCAAGCACCGAGCCAGCTCAGAGGCCTGGGCAGAGGGAGGGGACAGAGGGGGTCCTCACACTGCCCTCTCCTTTTCTGTCACTGGCCACTGTGAGGTTCCATGCCGCACCTGCCTTGATGCCGCACAGTCTGGCTCTGCTGCTTGCTGGCAGTGTGGC